>JAVFBW010191817.1:0-10268 GCA_034783835.1 Mopalia ciliata
CAAATACAGGACATCACAAACAAATCTGCTTCCCGTTACCCTTTAGCTCTGCGAACAACCGCTCCCTCACGGGGCGAACACAGCTTGGGGGATGCGTCGCCATAACTGAACCAACATGGCGCCAAGTTCCTGCAAATTGTGTTCCTTACTTGACGGAGTCGTCTGTCCAACACATCCCATTATTGTTCTATGGATTAAGCTCGTGAGACCTTGAGAGTCACTCCATGATATTGATGCCAGCATTCCTAAAAAAATCCGTGTTAAATTGGCCGTATGAGTTCTGGCATTATCATGTTGGAATGTCAGACCTGGGCCATGAATGGCAAAAGCCCTTGATCTCTGTATTTTGCAGCAGTTAGGTTTCCTTGAACGACCATTAGTCGGGAACGGGCAGGACCATTAAAGGCACCCTAAACCATAACACTACCGCCTCCAAACGGTCCACTTCCTGCACACAACACTGGGCGTTCCGTTCACCGCGTCTCCGCCAAACTCTAACTCTCCCATCAGCGAAGTGCAAAGTGAGTCTTGTTTCGTCACTAAAAACGATCCTATTCCAATCACGAGTCCATTTCAGATGTCGTTGTGCCCAAAGAATCCGTTGATGTCGGTGTAACTGGGTTAAAATTGGCCGGCTCCGCAGCCGAGCAGTGCACAGGCGATTACGTATGGTTTGAGCAGTCACACGACCTCTAAACAATTCATTCCTAGTGGACGTTGCAGTGAGAAATCGATTATGCAAATGACGTAAGACGTTTTGTCGGTCTTCTGCATTTGTCCTCACACGAGGTCTACCCGAACGAGGTCGATCTACTGGAGAGCCGGTTTGTTGGAGACGTGTCCGAAGATCATGGATAGTCCGTCGACTACATCCCAAAACCCTGGCAACGTCAGTGACCGACGTTCCAGTATTCAACATGGCAATGGCACGTTCACTTTGAATGTTTGACAGTCGTGGCATTGTAAATCAACGGATAATTTACTGTAAGAACTTGTTTTCCCGAGATGTCACTCTACTGTGCCAACGTGGGCTCAATTGCACGTGTCTCATAAGGTCACGTGACTAGGAACACAAGGAAACATGCTTCATCCTTTATGTATGCTCGCACGAACTGCATGCTTGTGCACGTCGGAGTTGCTTTGTGTCGTGATGTCTTTGACAACGCATTTACAATAATAATAATAATAATAATAATAATAATAGTAATATCTCTTGTATTAAGTTTCAAGAAAATATTTATACTGCTGTGTGCCGCTTGGTTCCGAATGCCGGGACGCACTGTAAACTAACGTTTTGCGCTGGAATTGTTTATGTCGTAGCGTTTATGACTGTGGCTGACAGAAAATCAACTGTGTCAGGAACCAATCAATGTTTGTGTGAATGATAAGACTAGAAAAGGACAATGGATGATTTTGATTTAATAATTTTAATTAAAATCGTGTCCGGAAACCCGCAACAAACGACCCTGGCTATTTTAGTCGATTTGTAGATAACCGCTAATTAGTGAGTGTACTTTTCACAAGGGCTCTGGGGGCATTCATTTAAGAACGAACACTGTTTTTTGTTGTACTACCATTTAATGGAAATATCGAAAGTCAAGACCAGGTGAAGACATGAGTTTTCAAGAAGATGATAAAACCAGACTGAATCGAAGGACGGTGCACGTCAGTTTACTCAGACGAATTTTGAAAAATATATATTAAATAATAGTAAATGTTACTGAATTTAATGCAACGTGGCGTGAACTATCCACCATATCTTCACCATGATATTAAACTGAGAAGCTTCGTGACGGTCATTAACTTGTGAATAGTTCTAGGGATTGATACAAAGGACGACCGCATTTTTAAAAAGTGCTTGTTGCTGTGTCAGACATAAATGACTTAATTTTGACTCCGTGTTTTTCACAATCAGATCTTCTTGTTTTTAGGGCAACTGTTATAATATATTTTTGTGTTTGACAGAAACTGCCCTCTGGACTATTGTGTAATCATGAAATCGCCAGTAAACCAGAGAACCAAACCAAAAATAAATATAACAACATCGTCGCTTGTAAGTTTATAAAAGGTGTAATTTTAATGTTTGATTTTAGATGTTACCATTTATTGATTTACACAGAGATTTAAAAAAAATGTTGAAAATCATATAACTATATACTTTCAATATTAAAAGGAAAAAGTTTAGCATCTGCAGCGCACTGTGCAGTCGTACAAGTGAAATGCAAACACGGATTGTTTTCCTTCTAATTACCAGATGATCATTCTCGGGTGGTATTGCAGACCGTTGAGGGTGAACGACATTCTGATTACATCAACGCAAGCTTTATACAGGTGAGGTTTTACACTTTTTCAATTGTTTGAGATCATTAGTCATCTCATCGAGTACCATGTAACTTTACTACGTTGACTTCAAATGGGATAAATCCGCATCATCCCATTTTCCCCAGAAATCAAGTGACAGTACTATACTCTTCACCAAAGCTACGGAAAATGCAGAAATTTCAAAATGTTTACATGCGGAATGTGATTTAAAAATTGAAGAAAAAATTGTTTTAAGAATAATTAAATTCGTTAGTAATTTTAAAAAGAATTGCTTTGATATGTAGCCGTATGACATCATTACATATTCCCGCTGTATTTATACAGTCATAAATTGTCGGATGATGGCCGTTAAATATCAGACAATTACAAAATATTACTACATAACATGATATTGGTTAAAGACGAAGCATTCTATACGCAATGTCATATTGGTAGTTTGGTGAAGATTTTAATCGAATGTTCATATGTCTCATGAGAAATTTATTTGTTTCGTTTGTGGTTTAATACTGTACTTGATTTTGTTTATGTTTATTCACCATACATATATTTGAAGTAGATACGTATATTACAATGTGAGATGATGACGGGAATAACGTTCAACAAGAACTTGTTCTATCCCAGAGATTAGAATATGTAGATCGAATCGAGTAATTAATGACCAGATGGTGTAAACAATTATAACATTCATGCGAAAATTGGCTAAATATGTACATATAGGTAATAACAAAACTAAACACATATATACATACATATTCTTTAAAGGCATACATATATACATATATAACATGCAAAGTCCCCATGACGGAGTGTCAACATGTGGATTGTGTTAATATATTTTAACATCCCTAGCCCTACCTGCGTGGCACTGAAAATCAATATCCGAAAATATTGTATGGCATTCATCCAGCTACCGATACCTGTGATGTACTTAGGTTGACTTTTTATTTCTTTCTTTTTTTATTTTCTTTTTTATTTTGTGTTTTGTTTTTTCATTTCATTTTATTTGGTGTGTGTGTGTTGCGGGGGGGACATTTCTTTCCCCACAGTTAGGCCTAAGTAAGCGTGCATGATAGTTTTAATTAAGGCCTTATAGAGTCAGACACATTGTGAAAAATAATCAGCCTTATTTGTAATTTTACTATTGTCTGCACTATCCAAATACTCATTGACATAATTTGTTAGTGTTTGATCTGTGATCTAGCCATTTCTACAAAATCAATAAAGAACTAAAGGCGCCAATGCCTTCTCAAACTGCAATTTAGAAAGCGGTTGACTATCATGATCATCTGACGATAAATTCACAAAAATCGATAACTACCTACCTCCCGTTGTCTTTCCGTGAAAACGGGAGCAGGTTGTCAGCCCAACCCCGTGTCTACAGGCTGATGAACACATGAACGCCAGCTGTTACGAGTTGGCTGAAAGATGACGCTTCACTCTCTTAAGATGAAGCGCATGGATCGCCAGTTTTGGTGTGGTGAGATTTTATTAGGCGCAACCTATTTTTATTTGTTATAATCACCACCACAAATACTATCGCCCCCCAAAATTAAAAGTTGTTTTTTTATATAGATTTGATTTATCGAAGCCTTAGCATATCGTACCATACCTTCCCCAACGGGAACAAGTTGAGTTATGATCCTAAGTTTCTTAATTACCACAACAACATAGTATATCTGATACTGGTCGCCATGACAACTTAGTCAAATGTTTCTGGATTACTTACCAGTAAAATGACATTATGGTGGCCATAAAAACCAGAATGAATTTAAGTCAATAACGTAACACAGAACTCAGAAAGCGTTATCCGAAAATAACCAATATAGGCCTAGTGTTAATGTTCTCTTTCTAAAAGACACGCAAAATAATTTATATGAACAAATACCTTCATTAACTTAAATAGCCCGATATGGACGCAATATTGGTCGACAAATTGGTCAATTATTTACCTAGGTCCGTTATCAGCGTATTACTAGGACAGGTGTGAAAGGCGAGCAAATACCAACTCTTATAACCCATATCTAAATGGTCAGTCATAAGCGTATCGTGTTGATTTTAAAAAGTATGTATAAATTTATTGTAGAGCACGAAAATTTTCCTTGCCGCCACCAGGATTCCAACTTGTGATTCTGGCTAGTAGAGCCTATGCAAACTATATATGCTGAGTAACCAGAGGACAGAGTTCGAATCCTGCGGCCGCAAGCCAAATTTGCGTTATTTATTCTCTACAAATATATATCTATTTATAAACTGGTCTAAGGAGTTTTATTATTGTTGTTGTTGTTGTTGTTGTTGTTGTTGACCACTGCAACCCCAGTAATACAATACAATACAATCCTTAAAGGTTCTTCGGCCATTGTTCCGGTGGAACTATTTATGGTTCTGTACCACATAGCAACTTTTCGAAGTATTTCTCCATATCTCTCTGTGTCAGCCAACCGGTTTTGTCATCGTGGTTCCATATAGAACCATCTTCTTTTCTAAAAACCTCCAAAGAACCATTATTTCCAAGATGTTGTAAGGATTACAAATTAAGCGGGTTTGCTTACTAGTTATCTCTGAACGTTAGAAATCAAAATTATGATACGAACCACAGAGTTTAATATTGATTGATATTCTCACGCCATCCCAATTGTTTTGCAACTCCAAATGTTTGAAAATATTATTTCACCTATATTGTTACATAGTTCAGAAATTTGGGTTTGCAAGATTATTGACACTGTTGTAAGTCTGAATTGTAATGGGTTTTTTTTTAAACACGGCGTTCATCTATATTTATTAAGTACGACCACATATCAACTAATCATAAAATACAAGTTATTTTGCGGTTTTCTCTATTTCGGATTCTCCATATAGCCATCATCATTCCTGCTGATGATTTTGTTATCAATATTTATCTGAGGCAAATTAATTAAAACGGTCCCAACCAAATGTATTGACCTAAGCTCGAATGTTTTCTTTATAGCACAAGCTGGTCCGAAGAAACTAACAAAACTAACAAACAGTGTGTTCTGTTCAACGCCATAAGCTCACACTATGTTCTGTACATCTTTTGGCAAGATCCCCAATACGCTGTCTGATCAAATACTGGCTGAATCGACAACCAATCAGAATCAGACGGTTCAAAATTTGACGGATTCTTCAAAGAAACTTTTTTATTTCTAAAAACAAATATTGTTTCGCACTTGGGCTTCATATGTGTCCCATATATATATATATTTATAGAGGGCAGTTTGCGTATCAATAAGCTACATCTTTTTGATGTTCCTCTAAGATTTTTCAAATGTAACCAGAAAGATATTTTTGTTTTTATGCCTGTGGACAGAGAGAAAAGTCCACAGAAATTGTTCTACGCCTTATTTTGCACCCCCAAAAAAACAACAAAAAAACAACCTCATATATCGAATATGACTACCTGGAAAATATTTGGTTAATTGCTTATTGTGTAACGTCGTACTTAAATGTGCACAAGATTTAATAAAATCCTTTTATAATCTTACAAAACATGTCTTTAAAATATGTTTCCAACAGTTAAAATGCTCTTTTTGTCTTTGATATTTTAAAAATCGATAAAAATGGATTTAAAATATTGAAATCTATAACGCATTTGATTGGCCAGAGACTCAATGACGTATCGTATTGGGGTGAAGTCTTTGTGCAATCGCCATAGGGCTGTGTCACAACTTCGATTTGAGCAACTAGCGCCACTAGCGCCACTTTCATTAATTGAAACATAATAAATTGTTTGCTATTATTTAACACAGTTAGCTTTATTTAATTACGCAAATGGCCACAACTGACCAAAAACTTAACATGTGTTTCATTTTAAGGCTATGTCTGTCATATTATTGAACGCTTTTTAGCTGAGTAGCTGGGGGAAACCACCCTGAGCATCACGGGTACAAACAAGCACAAGACACAAAAACAAAGATACGGTTCATAAGTAGATCGGCTTTAAGTTGCTCCTTAGCTCCGAGATCGCAAGGCAACTGGAACCTCTCTTCAATCATTCCGCGAAAATAATTTTGACACGAGTGCATAAAAAAGTATTCCAACAAAAAATGGGTAAAGACTTCGGCCCAAATTCACACCAAAATTTTTTGACTCCTTTTTTAAGTTTAAAGCAGTATCACATTTGGATTAAGTAGCCTTCTTACTGTTCGACTAAAGAAAAAACAACAGCAGTTAAATAAATATCAACGTGTAATATCATTTTCTCTAAATTTTGTCTAAAGTCAGAAATTGCTTTTCAAATCAATCTGTCCCACCTTGCTATCAGGCGTTACACTATTTGAGTCTTGAGTAAAAGTATTTGATTCGGACCTTGACATAGAATCAGTTTTTTAGTAAATAAGGTCATATATATATCTTTTTATAAATATAATATTTATCTCTTTCAAATCTTTCGGACAACCATATGTGTATATTTTCACTACTGACCACCTAGTTTTTAAGTTTCCTCGAGTTTGAGATAAGTACAATCGCCTCAGTTGGTTCCTCCTACGCCTGACCTTCGACGACACCTGTGTTCGGGACAAGTTGATAATAGTTGTGTTTCATTGGTGTATATAAAGATCGCCAAATACACGGAGTATCATTGCTTTCACTACAGACACTTGGAAGTAAGTACTAATTTTTTACAAAACATTTGTACTGTATTTTTTCTGGCTTATTTTGTTTTGGCGAATGTGGTTTTTTGAGAACAAGATCTTTTTATTTCACAAAATTTAATTCGTTCTTCGCTTGGGAAATACCGATGCCATCAATAATGGGTTATATTACATGTATATGTGTTATTGATTGGTTCAGTGTTAACATCACGGTTGAACAGTGACTGAGGCGATTATGCGTCATTCTGAACCACACAATATCCAGTACAATAACATGACAAACAATTAACAACAGAAAAATGAAAGATTTTTCAAAGTTAACTGAAAGATTTCTTCGCAATTACTAAGCAAAGTCGTTTTAAAACTAAGATAGCATTGAATATGCTGATACTTGCTATAGGCTTATTATAATTTAATGAATAAATGAATGCATGAATGAATGAATGAATGAATGAATGATTTATTGATTGATTGATGCATTGATTGATTCATTGATTGATTAATTTATTGATTCATTCATTGATTGACACCGTGCTACAAGGTATTTATTGTACCTGTCTGACAATAGTGTTCTCCAACGAGAACTCGTCGGGCCTAGCTGTTATTCTATTTATATGTGATTGATCCGCCTAGGGGGTGTAATGCAGAGTAGTTGGGAATAAAACTCTTGGTTACAGAAGATGGTGACTGAGCCAGGTGGAAACATTTTCCTTTACAACCTATATCTCCGTGCCGGCAGAACTTCCAGGGATACACAACATAATTACAGCGATATAAAGAATTTAATTTAAATTCTCCGATAAAAGAAAAAAATATATATTTTCTGTTTTATTTTTCAGCCCAATCCCGTATACAATGGAAGGTCTTCTTCGTTACGTTCTTGCCTTGATGTTGGTCGTTCTAGCCACCATGATGTCTTTTGTCAGTAAGTTAACCAGACAGATAGATAAAAAGGGGTAGTTGTAGGCGGTCAACGCCAAAACGGTTGGGATTCATTGACTTTTCAGTGACGTTACAATGCATAAATTTGTGTGACGTCCTATAACTCGTAACACATAAGAAGTGCTTGGAAGGATGTGTTTACGAAACCAGCAATCCTCTTCGGATTAGAGCCAATAATTATTTGAGTTCCATAATGTCATTCGGATAAAAGTCTTTTTGAAATCATGCCGATTAAAAAAAATCTTCCCTCTGAAGAGGAAACCAAGCAGAAACGTTTAGAAAGAGAAGCTTGTTGGTTTAAAACTCTTCAAACGCTAAAAGCACTTGTTTTACAGATCCACAAAGTCCTAATATAACCAACTTAGCTTCCGGTTTGCTAGTTTCTTACACGGGAATATCAAAATTTGGTAGCTTGAATGTCTGCTCCTCTCACTCAAAGACCCAATAATGCTCACAAGAGAAGCTTGTAATTGACGTTGTCTAATCTTGTTTTTGTGGGTGACGATATATCTCAACTATTTGCTATACCGTGTAAAATCTCGAGATGTCTTTAGGTTACCAATAACAACGCGAGATTGAGATCTGTTCAAGAATTTATATGTGACGGACAACCTAGAACATGAGATGATTCATGGGTCACTCAGGCAATATCAGTGTCAATGTTTCCTGTTCTGAGACCTCTTTTTCGCCAATCGTCTCGCGAGAGTTTCAATAGTGCACGAGACTAAAACAACTCTCGTGCGCTATGTCAGGCCATTGTGCATTAATTTTCGCCATATTTGGGGTGGCATATGCCACAGACCAGCAAATGAAAGAAGTGCAAAACAAGAAGTTCCGGGTTAATGTCTCGACATAGGAAGAGAATGGATTATATCTTCGCAGCCAAAGTTTAGACATCGATGTATTGAACTTAACACGTTAGAACCCTTGATCGAGCTATCTGGGTCGACCAATACACGGGATTGACTGTTGTGTGGTAGAGCATCACTGAAAGGCTGGAGTCGCGATTATAGATGCTGGTGCCTATAGAAATCCAGCTTATGAAACTAGGTCAGAATACAAATAAGCACCGTTATGTTGTATGGTCTCTTAAAAGGCGTATATATTGAGAGATACCATGTGTTCGAATGATGTATTTCAGAATGCTTTTTTGCCAGGGATCCATCCCAGGACTTGCCGCGTTCGTATTTCGTAGCACTTCTGACAGTCTCTTGCAAAAGAGTTTGCCAACACTAATTCAATCTAGTTCAATTTTGGGGCCAGTGACAGTGGTTCAATGGTTAACGTCGACCTACTGATCTTCCTGTCATGTCCCGCTCACAAGTGCGAGTATCCAGTCGTCCTGTGACTAAGTTCAGTTTGTCTGATTAGTAGAAATACTGTCTTTACATAACACTGGAGGAAGATTAACTTTCCGACAGTATCAAAACACCTCAAATGTTATGGTTGTGCTATTGCCAATTATTGGTGGAATGCACTGCCGTCATATAAGTGAAATACAATTAATCACGGTGTAAAACACCAATCATTCAGTCGGGTGCCCAAACAACCAAATGATATAAGGAGGTCCCACAAAGAACATTTTGTAATTATGCAGATTTTCTTTGCTATGTTAGTAAATTTGGGGATTTCCATTTTTTTTTTTTTTTAAACAGATGCCAATTGCCATATAAGCTGCCCGGAGGGTGACTGCAATGGACACGACGAATGCAAGTGCAACCACGACGGACAGCCCGAATGTAAATAGACTACAGACTCATATTCATGCAGTGCGAATAATCAACAGTCTACGAAAATAAAGAATGTCAATTTATGATTGAAAAAACAATTAGTGACTTTACGGGCAGATGTTGTATTCGAAGGAATCAAATAAAAATTTGTTTTTTAAATTAGTGAGTGTCGTGTTGTTTCGTTCGCTATATGCAAAATTTGGATATTATTCATCAGCCAAAGGCAATGTCGCACCCGCCAATGGAATCCAACCTTTTTATTTCTGTGTTGATTTCAGCGCCATCTGTTGGTCAGATCTGGTCATGTGGTCATTCTTGAAGAAAAAACGATCATGTTCAAAGTTGTCATTTGATTTGACATCCACATTTATCTGATCAAAACCGGAAACCATCCCTGAATTACGTACAGCCCACTGGGTCATAAACCAGGACCCTTTTGAATGTAGTGATATTCCGCTAAAAAAAGCGTATATTGTGCGGTGGTCGTCAACGTATAACAGCTACATAAATACAACAGGAAAATGCTTTGATGTCAAAAAGCTACATAGATTAATCCAATTGTCTTTTTAAAAATACCAGAATCACGCAAATGAAACAAACAAACAAATTATAAAGATACTAACAAGTTTAAACATCCCTAAATCAAAAACGTATTCAATTTTAT
>JAVFBW010191828.1:0-10267 GCA_034783835.1 Mopalia ciliata
TCATCTCGTCCTGCAACAGAAAATCATACAAGTCTGTTAGTTTGATTGTTTGATTGGGGTTTAAAGCCATACTCAAGGGTACTTAATTTATGTGACCACAGATTGTCTACTTCACACTGCACCTTGCCGTATTACTATGAAAAGCTGGGAGGAAACCTCATAAAAAACGTACCATGCGCTTACCGGAGCCACATCTTCTGACTTACTCATATACCTGAGGGTCAACAGACGAACTTTGACCCTGTGAACGGTACATCGAAGTAGGCTCAGAAAGCGCACCCGCTAACATTTCTATGTATATTTTTACTGGTGTACTCTACAGTATTTCAGTTATTTATGACATCTCTGCATTTCTCCAAATTGTGTGGTAAATTGATAGTGGTTCTATGCCCAATTGACTGAGCCACATCACAGCCTAATCAATGGGGTTTTAAAATGTTGTTAAGGGAGGTAATTTAATCTTTGAGAGGCGATCCTTTGTCATCACAACATTTGTTATACTGACTGTTTAAATGACATCACACACACTTATCTCTTGTGATGTTATTAAAAGAGGTCACAAATTATAACCATGTTGACGTCGAAGGTCACCTGAAACGTCCATTTTGACATTTTCCCCATTAAATTGATTTCTTCAGTGATTAATTCAATGCCTACCCTCCAAAACATTTATGTGTAAAAATTGAGTATTTTCTTACTTTTTTGTGTATTTTTGTGTTACAACATAGTACAGAATATTAATTCTTGTGTGTATTTTGTTGGTTTTTGGTTTGTTTGTTTAATTGATTGGGGTTTAGCGTCAAACTCAAGGGTATTTCAGTTCTATTACGACGGATTGTACACTTGAAGACTTCACATTCCTCCTTGCTTTATTACTGGGAAAAACTTGGAAGAAACCTCATAAAAACGATTACCAGAGCAACATCATGTGATTCACTCATATACCTGATGGTGGACATACAGATTCATGTGAATGGTAAGTCGAAGAAGGATTAGTAAATGCCCAAGCTACCACTAAGCCATGGCTGAAGTTGTTTGATTGAGGTTTAACATTGTACTCAAGGGTATTTCACTTACATGATGACAGATTGTCGCCGTCACACTGTTAATGCCTTATAACTGTGGAAAAAAAGGGAGGAAACCTTGTAAAAAAAACCCCAGCGATTCCATGATTAATATTATTTTTACCTGTACATCCACCCAGTATTCCTCGTCTTCACGAAGCACCTTAGCTGACAACAACGGTGTCTGAGGTACTTTAGTAACATCCTGAGAAGATAATTATAAAATAGCAGTCATTTTATAGACACAAATCAAAAGGAAGATTTCGATATTCTAAGTTAATATTCTTCATAGATTGTGTTGAGCCTCTTATTCAAAGTTATCTCAATATATCAAAGTGTTCATATGTAATGTGTAAATAAAATTAAGCAGTGTGATTCAAAATTCAATCTTTCGTCCTTTGAAATGGAAAATTTTTGTCTTCAAAATTGTAAATATTGATATTTTTGTACCAATTTGAATACTTAATTCAATCTACAGGCATCTTAACAGTGCTCTGTTGGAAAATAATTTCCTGAAGTGCCCAGTGAAGCACTTACACATGTACCCTCGGTCAATATCCCAGGAAAACATCCCATCCCTTTTCAATAAGTTTATTACACTTGTAAAAATGGTGGTGCTACTGGAAAACTTCCGGATTCCACCTGTTATAATATCTAGTGTTTTTTACTTGTAACAAATCTTGAATGACTGTTAACAAACTTAACGACTGTAGGAAATATGCCGCTAATTTTACAAGAAATATTTAGCAAACAAGTTAGATTTCTGAGAACTTACTGATATCCATGTTGTACGAATAACCTCTGTTATGACCATTCTCTCCTCAGGATCCGTCTTTAGTAAACGCTTTATCAAATCTTTTGCTGAAATTTGAAAAAAAAATAATAATAATTCACACATATTATTTAAGGTGCAACATTAATCCAAGTATTTTATGGTTTTCAATCAATTATGTTTCAAACTGCTATTTTCATAGATATAGTATATGGCAAAAACTTGATAACTGGTTATTAAATTATTGAAACTGACTTATCTCTACAGCTGGTTGATTGTAATATATACGTTTAACCAGGGAGAATCTTGCTCTTACAGAGTCTGACAGTCATTGCTTCCTCCAGCTAGGGACAGACACACCTTCATTTGAATAATTGATTTATTGGCCTTTTGCGCCATGCATAAGGGTGTTTCACTCCCATGGCAGCACTCACACCAGTGATTCAAACGATAATTCTCACTAGCATAGCCATTAAATGAGAAGTGTTTTGATGCTATTGGTAAAGACAATTTTCCTACTCTCCACACAAGCTGCCCTTGGCTGAAGGCCAACAAAAGTGACAAGCTGCGATAAGCAAAACAAGTCATGGATTTGCTACCCTCCAAACAAATGGCCCCTACCCAAAGGGCTGACTCATATTCAGTTTATTATATAAGTTTATTGAAATGAAACATACCGAAGGTAGAGACCCGGTCCCATTCTGGGTGTGGGAACTCGTACTGCCCGTTCCTGATTCGTTTCTTCATGCCGGGAGATATTGCCATCCCATGATTACTGTAGAAAGGGGGGTAGCCACATAACCTACAAACAGTCGTAAACAATGGAAAGTTAATTTCATTTTGTCACAAATAATCAGGTGTATATTGCAGGCAGAATTAAAGATTAATGAGCAAATTTCTTTGTTTTATTGGAATTTCCGTCCTACTTCTGTCCAGCCACAAAACGTTGAGTATTGTGGAAACCATCACCAGCCACAGACAAAGACAAGACCTGACAATCCTGGGTTTTTGATGTCTATTTACCTAATACCCTTGAGAGCAACAGAGAAACAGGATTTGATAGTTTGTTTGGGGTTTAACGTCGTACTCAAGGGTATTTCACTTAATATATGATGACAGATTGCCCAGTCCACAATGTACCTTATTACGGTGCAAAACCAAGAGGAAACCGCATGAAAACCACCCCAACGATTGCTGGAGCCCCAAAATGTGACTTACTCCTATACCTGATGGTCGACACGCAGGCTTGATGCAGTGAACGATTCATGAAGCAGGATTAGTAAGCGTATATGCTATCACTAAGCCATGGCCCTCACCAGGGAAGCTCCCTCGCAACCGCCTGCTGTAAGGGAGATTTAAGTGAACTCCGGGATAGGTCATATGAGGACAGATTGCCCATTTTAAATTGTTCCTGGGTAAAATACGATGGAAATCGCACATGAAAGTTAAACCACATATAATGATTGCCAGTTACATCAAATAACTCACTAATATACTGGAGGTTGACAGATGTGCTAGAACACTTTGGCGGTACAATCAAGTAAGTATCAGTAACTACCATTAATCAATGAACCAAGGCTGCAGGACTCCCTGCTGCTCATGAAACTGTGGTAAAAAAAGACTACCAGAAAATGTCAAGAAATAGACTTACAATATATACATAATAACTCCCAGTGACCACATATCACATGACTTGTCGTATTTCTCTGGTCCTAAAACTTCTGGCGCTGTAAAATATAAGGAAACAGAAAGCAATTAGATATGTTAATTTTCAGGTGCACAACACACTTAAAGTTATTTCACTCATATTATGTATGATGTAATGCTCGATTTGTTTGTTTGTTTGACTGGTGTTTAACATCGTACTCAAGGGTATTTCACTTATATGACGACAAACAAAATAACAAGACATCACAAACAAATTTTATTCCCGTTACCCTTTAGCTCTGCGAACACCAGGGCAACAGAAAGTAGCCTCTTTTCTCACCTCTTATGATCAACCGAGGAAGCCGAGGGAGTATTCTTCAGGGCTATGGTCCACCCGCTCCCTCATGGGGTCACAATGTTTGAAGCAGACCCCTCACTGACATACCTGTGAGCCCTCTCTGATAGATCATGCCTTACAAAGCCCTGGTTCACGTAAAATCTTCCATCTTGAGGTGAAGTATTGAAAATTATTGATCAATATGTGCTTTATCTTGTACTCAAATGGGATTTCTTTTATAAACAGCCGTGTTCTCATACAATGACTGATTGGTTAGTGTTTTACGCCATGCTGAAGAGTATTTCACTGATATGTTGATGGGGTATTCCAATAATAACTGACAATAGCACAACAAAGATATTAAGTGTTTTCATAATGTTGGGAAGTAAATCCAGTGCTTTGTAAAGATAGCATTATTACCCTTCAAACAAAGTATTCTTAGCCAGGGGGCAGTTATTTTTACAGCAATTATCACATTTTTTTTTCAAATGTGAAATACTTGTCAATCGCTCTGCTACAAAATATTGCTGAGAATGATATATATATATATAAAGATTTGGATATGAGCAACCAGTGATAATTATGTCCAGTCAGCAGGACCATAAACTGAGTGCTACAACTATTAAAATCATATTTCTTTTTTTCTATTCCGGTGCAAGTCTGGACTGTAATCTTATCTGGCATAAACTTAAAATCAGTCCTATAAAATTTTGTGAAATAATCTAACTTTGCATCTGATGCAGATTTGCAGTTTTTGTAAGATACCTAAATATATGTATTTATGAAAAATAAAGCAAAACTGCTCTATAATACAAACTTTATTGATAATCAGATGGACAATTTTGTCAAAATCAGTAGCATATTTAGACAAACACCAAGAACAATTTGTGTGTGCGAAATACATTTCACACAGTTCGTTAAGCATCAATCCATTTGTACTTACCTACATAGTAAGGTGTATAGCATGGTGTTTGTAGAGTCTTATACATCGTTATTTCTTTAGCAAACCCAAAGTCTGTTAGTTTGAGAATTCCATCTGGACCGGACTTTGAATATAACAAATTCTCCGGCTGCAAAAAGAAAATTGGGATAACAATTATTTAGGTTTATTTATTTAGATATATATTTTGTATTCCATAAAGACATTGGGATAACAAGTTTTAAAACATGTGATTATAATTTGTAAAAAATAAATCCAAAGTTTCGTTTCTCAGCGAACACATGCAAAATTGCTTTCCTATATTAAGTAAGAAATCATAAATTAGCTTTTCTTTAATAGATTTAACGCAATACCTAAAGTTATTTCACCAACATGTCGGCAAGCCAGCCCAATGGTTAAAGGATTGATTAATTGGTTGGTGTTCAACGCTGTGCTTAAGAGTATTACACTTATATAAAGGTGGTGTACTCCCAAAGAGTAAACAACCACAAAACCATAATATGAAGTGTTATATGCAATGGCTCTTTTGGACAATTAGTGTTCCTCCATAGCGGACAGCATAACTATAATTCAGTTACATGGAGGGCAACGATTGAAGGGAACGCCCCTGGACACCGCTGGCAACAAACAAAGCCACAGGACAAAAACTCGACATAATACAAAGGCATCACAAACACATCAGCGTCATGTTGCCCTTTGGTTCTGTAATCCCCAGGGCAACAGGGAACTCTTTCCCATCCCTTCTCATGACCGTTAGGTTGGTGTTGAAAAAAAAAATTATTGAGATCTCCTATTTAGTTAAATATATCAATAGAAATTAAGTTAGAATTCATTTTAAAACTAAGTATACTTTTTAATTTTCAGTGAGTGTTACAGCAGTACATGTACATGTATATAAATGAAAAATGATTGCACATAAATTTGAAGAAATTTAAATATTCACTAAACCATCAATTATTTGACTCAAAGCCATTGTTTATTGTATCAGCATGTTCATTTCCTGTTTAAAATCACAGGATCTCACCATTATGTCATTAAAATATATGCTCAGTTTCTGTTACTACATCCTATTACATGTATGAGAAACACGGTATGTAATTATAGACAGGGGTTTTTACTCAACATCACTTTAACATTTATATTGACTCAGAAAAGGAAGACTCAGAAACCTAATTTCCTCATAAAACAGCCAAATAAGTAACAAAACATCATAGATGATACTTTAATATCAGATTATATCCCGGTTTATAAATTTTATTTATGGACTATTATAGATAAATTGTGAAACAGGATTAAAAAAAAATTAAATGATTTCACTTTGTAATTGGAAATTGTTAACATATTTTTTCACAACACTTTTAGGAATGACTCAATTAGCTTTTCTAATGATAAAATGATTGTTTGTTTGTTTGATTGGAGTTTAACGTCATACTCAAGGTTATTTCACTTATATGACGATGGACACAAATACAGAACATCATAAACAAATCTGCTTCCCGTTACTCTTTAGCTCTTGGAACACCAGGGCAACAGAAAGCAACCTCTTTTCTCGCCTCTTACGATCACCCGAGGAAGCCGAGGGAGTATTCTGCAGGGCCACATGGCCCACCCGCTCCTTCACGGGGCCACTTATAAACTGAAGGTGAAATAAATTATATTCCTGTTGAGGCAACAAAGTAATTGTTTGTTGAGGTTTTATAAACATATAGTAAACTATTTGTTTGCGGAGGTCTCTTGTAGTAAATTATACTTGCGTTGAGGTAGAATATAAATGATTGGCCCAAAAAGGCTCACCCTTGGTTAAATAGTAACCAAGGCACAGGCTGCCTAAATTTAATGCATGGACAGACGGACAGATGTTCAGAAAAATTCACATCATTAACCACTACCTCTCTTTCTAGATTCTTTTCTTTTGTTTGTTTGATTGGGGTTTAACGTTGTACTCAACGGTATAATATACCGTATTTCACTTATGTAACGACAGACTGTTCACTTCACATTGTTCCTGCTTTTACGATGTATACCATGACAAAATCTTGTAAAAACCACCCTGCGATTGCCGGAGCTCCTGAGGGTTGACAGACGGACTCGATCCTGTGGAGGGTACATCGAAGTAGGCTCAGAAAGAGCACTCGCTAACCACTTAGCCACGGACGCCTCTTAATGCAGGGAGCTGGGGAATAATTTAACCATTCCCTGGATCTCATGTACTTAAGTGTACCTTTCTTGAGGTGTCATATATAAATTTTTTGCTACTTTTAAGATGACTCCGCCCTGCTTAAAGTGAAAGGCAACTGTTTTATGACCTAAGCTTATTATTTTTTTTTGCGTTTTTTCAAAAACAAACATGTGTATAGCACTTGCATTCGAGTAAGCATAGCTGTTAATTAGTAAATTTAACAGGCCGGACTGACGTCATTGTTCTTAAGCACAGTCAGTCACCAGTGTGTCTGTTTGATTATGGATGCATTAGAAGGCATCTGTAACATCTTGGCTTATACACAAGCTTGGTCATCCAAGTGCAATGTTAATCTGTTGTGCACATATCAAAATAGCTCTTTGAGTTACACATTTTTTCAGCTGAAATGCAGCTTTTAAAAAGTCTGGTTTTTAGTACCAGGTTTATTATACAAGCGGTTGTTTGTTGTTGTTGTTTCCCTTGGGGACGGAAATTCACTTTCGGGTTTATATGAAAGCATCCACCAGTGTAGGCAATCGGGAACAGCCATGACTAGATGATTGAATTTCTGTGTTTTGGAAAAATGACGTCATTTCTGCTTTTAGAATTAACAAAATGGCTATGCTTATTAGATTAAAAGTGCAATACAGATGTTTGTCTTTGAGAATATGCAATAAAAATAATAAGTTAATGTCGGAACAGTTGTCTTTCCCTGTAAGGTGATCTCTTCCATATGATGATTTCAGGTCAATACTTTATTACCGTTACTTTACCTTTAAATCTCGATGGGCTATATTCATGGAATGTAGGTGTAAAATGGCTTGACACACATCAGATATGATCGCTGCTGCCTCTACAACAACAACAACAAGTGAAAGAGATATCAGACATTGTTCTCTATAACCTATTTAAGTGGTGTAAGTGTGTGCGTGCCAAGGGAATTATAACAAGTCGGTGCCACAAATTTACACTATGTTTGATAATTTCATACTAATCACATTTGTTCATTTGCAGCCTGAACAAGATGCAACATATTACAACATGTCGTGACATTTGCATTTTTGACCTATATGTAACCTCTTTTCTATGATTTAGATCTGATATGACCAGATTTAGATTAATAACCACAGGGATTTATATCCCGCGAAATAGATAGACAAGGGCTTAGGAGACACCAGTCCACTTATCCAAATCCAAATGAACTCCCTGAAATGAACAATTGCCTTATTTGGACACCCTGTTTTAAGAAACTTTAACTTAATGGAGACGGGATAACCATCAAAAGTGGACACCCAGTTATTGGAAAAGTGAAATGAAATGACCATCTTGGACACCTTACATATACTTTTGATTTCTGGCTAAGCCCCAGTCAGATGGCCAATATCTTATTGAAATATTTTCACAGAATTGTCTCACTTCAAATTTATTCACTCAATGATTATGTTGAAGTCTACATGTAACTTTGCATTCGTATTTCTAACATATTTAAATTAATCAATTCTTTTTCGGTAATAAACCATGTGAAATTATTTCAAGTCTTTGGGCGAGAGTGAATGGTAATAGGACTAATACCTCTCTCTGTAAATGGTTGGTCGGCTCTTTCCTGAATCCGAGCGAACAACTCGCCTCCTTCCATGCTGTTAACATAAAAATATATAAATAATTTATTCAAATTTTATTCAGAACTGAAGGTCCCTTGCCCACTCTACATTTATTTCTTAACAACATTGTGATGCATAAAATACAGTATGTCAAGATGCTGTATGCACCCCTGGAAAATTATGCGACCTAAGTTGCGTTAAATTTTTTTTAAAAAGAGAAAAAGGCATAAGCTGTACCGGGGTATAAAATCTGGTGAGAAATTTTTAACCTGAAAATAAGTAGTCGCGAGAAATTATACATTTTTTCCAGGAGTGGGTAAATGCTGTATCCACTTAAGCTCATATAACAACATTTGGCAGAAAATTTAGAAGAAATAACATATCAAAGATGATTGAAAATGAAGATTTTTACCATGATATTATCAATAATCATCAGGGCTGGGTTGCTCGAAAGAGTATTAGTTGCTAACACCAGATTAAATCGCTAATACCGAGTTAGAGATAGGCCTTCAACATGGCGTGACGTCATCTAATAGAGGTTTAAATTTAATAGTGCTTCGAGCAACCGGGCCCAGACAGTCAAGCAATTTTTTTTCCCTTGGTTGGTTCTATTGCCAGGCAGTAAGCTTAAATATGCTTCATGTAAAAAACTGCAGACTCACTGGCAGGGTTAGAAATTTGGGAAAGCACATGTTCATTTATTTCTATAAACCAAAATGCTGAGTCATTCATGAAGTCCCTTTATAATATTTCCTTTCCTTTTTTCAGAGATGTCACTACATGTAAAATGCTTTATTTCATGAAGCAGCTAAGTGTTAGTCATAACTGCAGTATTTTCTCTGTAAAAATTATGAAATAAATCAATAGTAAAACTCTTTCACCTCAACTAGGTGGTTGGGTTTGATACCGTTGCTAGGAGATGGCAGGGTTCAGAAGAATAACATGATGTAACTAACATAAAATTAAAAGTATGAATCCATATTATTCTACATTACATGTATGTACATGAGGAAGTCTCATGAAATCTAATATCAAACAGTTCTTTTTACTTCTACAGCCTACCAGCCCAGAAAATACTTTTTTTTAGAAGGTTATTCTGATATTCTTGATCTAACATGTAAATGTAAACTTACATGTGCACACACCCAAATGGCAGTGTTTGTATACATATATAAAAATCCATTTGTCAAAATAAACCCAGAAAAAAAATAAAGCTTGTCTGTAAGTTCCACTGTTTAACAAATTTGGTCTAATATTGTGACTGTAGCAAATTTAGAAACTTGAAACAATGTATTACATTGTTGACTGATTGATAGATTGATCTAGTTTAATAAATTGGTGAAGAGGTTGATTGAAGTTTTTTTTATAGACCCAAACATATAAAATTGAATGATCCCCCATAAAATGGGACATCTCTCTTAGAAAAATTTAATCAACTCCTTGTAAAATGTATATTTACATATTTAAACAGATTAATTTATTAGCACCAAATTAAATATTTTGCTGAACAACAAGTGACGTCTAACCTACAGGCAATCTGACACTGTCATGGGGAAAAGCTCATCAAGATGAGGTGATAGCTTAAATGGCATGTACTTCCAACAGTTCAGAAAACTTTATTATCAGTTGATTGTTTGTTTGACTACTTGTACTTAAAGGTCTTCCCAAATGGTTCATACCTAGAAAACGTATAAAAATAGTCCAATATTCACTGAACGATTTGCAAC
>JAVFBW010191839.1:0-10267 GCA_034783835.1 Mopalia ciliata
CTTCCATTTCATCTAATACAGTGCCACTTTAGTTCAGACCTTCTGTGACGGCATGTCACCATGGTGGTGATGTGTAGCTAGGGGAGATAGCTCCTGATGTCGTTGTGACGTTCACTTTATGACGTCATAAGACACATTTACGTGGAATATTGATGTAGTAGCACATGTGAGGTAAATTGCCTCCCCAACACTTGTAACTCACAACATAATTACCGTAGTTTTTGATAGTGTACAAGCCTTCCTTCATTATGTAAAAGCAAATAATAAACGAGCTGCTAACTCGATATTAATGATCGCCGTTTCGATTAAAATGAAGATAATATGTATATCTGAAACTTACCAACTTTACAGGTGTTGCGTGTTGCTTATTAGTCTGAATTGGTTAAGTCGTCAGATTAATTTGGAAATAATTTCAGAGAAAAAATAAACAGTATTTTACATTTGCTTTAACAAATCGATTTTGGAAACAAATGAATCTGCAGAGTGCCAAAGCCAATCATTCGTAAAGAGTCTATAACCTTATTTGAAGTATTGTTATAGTATTCTAAAATTATGTACGATTCATCAATTAAAAGGATAAGCAGGGCTATCCTTCTTGCTAGAAACAAATTGAGTATGAAGAGTCTCCAGGATGAATCGTTATACACTTTGCACGAAGACAATTGAGTTAAACATAAATGGGCGGGTTTAACCCAAGGCCATTTCAAACACTCTTTGCATTTGCGAATAACGTTCATTTAAGTACAAAACCACTATCCTTTTAATATAATTGTGTACATGGACTGGTAGTTTTATGTATTTCCATATAAATATCCACTAATCATTAGATCTAGTTGTTGCTTACAAAGCTATGATCCTTTGACATTTAGTCCCATCGCTTTTCTTTACGGGAATGGCAAATTCTTATTCGCCACATCTCCTCATTTCACGGTATCTTAATAAGAAGTATAGAGAAGAAGAACAACTCAATTAAGATCACATCCGCTCGATCTTACACGAAGATCGATACTCCAGACAAACCTATAGCAAATAACGCTAATCTTACAGCCTTATATTCATCGATTTATCTACATCATCAAACGGGCTCCACGTAAAGTTACATGGTGGGACTGTGTGACTCTAATCACTCCAATGTACACGTGCAAGTGTGACTATCCTTTGAAGGCATTCGCAGGTGTTGTTTACTCTATATTGTAAAGTTTTGTCAGTTCGTATTCATATCTCACACCGAATATCCCATCTAAAAAAAGCGGTCATTGCACGGATTCCACCTTAAATTCGGCCCCCACCTCCCAAGCTCCCGAACCTCCCAAGCTCTCCAGCCATAACCCCACCATTCTGGTTCTGCGACAAGGCAACCAACACCAGGTGTGTTTTTCTTCCGAAATTAATTTTCTCCTGTATCCTACCACGTACAATAAAAACAACAAGGTAATAATACAAGCAATACAATTCAATCAGACACACAGCCTCACACAAAGATAGTTCACGCACCCTTGGCCCCTAACACACATACATGTACAAAATAATCTAAAGTATTTTGTTTTGAAATAAATATATTTGTCTTCTTCCCTAAACGACAATCTACATATGTTCCAAGCAGAAAAAGTCCATCTCCGTAAAAAAAAGATCCCATCTAAATAACTGTAGCTTCTCTAGCCTGTGGGCGAGATCCGGTACTTATTTTGGAATTAATAATGCCTTTCTCTTTGGATATGAAAAGAGAGTTCCTCAAATTTCTTTTATTTTTCATCGGACCTGATCTGATGTGTGCTGTTAATGTTTTCGAATTCAGATTAATTTGTCTTGCCTTGGTTTGTTGCATTAGGCTTTGAAGGTGCTTTTGCTAGACTTGCAAGTCATAAATTGAGTGAAATCACCTGACTTACGGCTATAAACTCTTATCAAACAAACTATCAGAGGATTATTTACCTGAAAAAGAAGCAAATCACATAATACTATTCCAAAAATTCATGCACAAGCAGTCTTCGTATTAAAGTCACTTGAAGTACACAACATAATGAAAATAAAGATAGAAAAAACCCAATCAAGTAGAATATTCTGATTTTAAACGGAAGTCGGAACATAAGCTGGCAGTTGTTTTTGCTTTCCCAGAGCACTCTTTATGTTTCGATGTAGATATCGACCAGTTTTTAAACTAACTCAACGGAGAGAATCGGGCATCATAACTAATGGCTATGACATTTGTCCGAACGCGTATTAAATATGCAATATTACGGCAGGTCTAGTGTTTGAAATTGGACTCGATATACCATGATCCCAGAATAATGGTTGAATCTGCTTCTGATTGGTCAGAAAAGTAACCAATCGAGTTTTTAAAATTTCAGCTGAACATTCAAGCGCAAAATGAAACATACGTTGTGGCCAGATGTCTCAATGTGGATAGACTCTCAGACTACTTACAGCCTCTCTGTATGCAGTCATTCTATTTTCGACACAATTTCCACATAAATAGTACAAGTTTATCGGTTATCTCGAAAAATAAGGCTTTGGCCATGTACAAAATGAGTGGTATGCCGCGCTATGTATCACATAAAGCTCTATATAAGGGATAGTTTAAAGAATATTCCATTTTAGAAAACGTCTATATTCATGAAATAGATTATTTGTTTACTGTTTTCACAAAAACCACGGGTGTATGCTATTCACTCACCCACATAACTAGGAATCGTACAGACGTAATGTACGTTATAGATTCTATTTTATTTTGGTCTGGACAAACAAAGCGTTCCAAACTATGCCGATCTGGAAAAGGTTCCACGAACACGTTTCATAACATTTTATTACCTTAAACGTCCAGTGTTGAATGAAGACATTTGAAGCTAGTAGTATAGAGTGATACTGAATAACGCATAACTCCAGTAGTTCGGAGCCGCTCCTTGATAACGCACAGCCCTTATTATATGTAATATAGTATTACTACATAATAAGTAAAGCGGAGCCAAACTGGCACCGCTCTGCTTATCATGTTGTAAGGGTTTAGTACTCAATAACGCATAACCCTTCATTTTTATGTAATAACAAATAATACCCCAAATACTCACTGTAAATTTCTTATATTAATGTTTTGTTTTCCTCGTCTCAACAATTAAAATTATATTTATATCCTTGTAGCAACATTCAATATAAGCCCCTAAATCTAAACATTTGTGACTTATAGTGAGGAAACGTCTTGTTAAATTTAGGCCGGATCTCCCAGCATAACAAATATAACGTTAATACTCACCTTCTAAAATACTTAAACTGTACTTAGATATTGCGAATTAGTAACCCATATATCATTGTTTCTTTTTCTCCTTATATTTAAACACAAACTCGCGTAACATACAAACCAGTATATCCTACAAAATGTGACTTTGTGTTTTTAGGACCAACAGAAGAAGTAGGACTATCTGATGTATTTATGAAGAGAGCGGATGCATCGAATTTCCTCAGCAAACGAACGACGTTTCAAAAAGGCATCACGTGTGAATGCTGCTACCACAAATGTAGTTTTGGCGAACTAATGCAGTATTGTAGTTCACCGAACATTTACGCTAAGAGACAAATCGATTCATAAGTACGCACCACCAGCAAATTAAACCTTTAACGCATCGGACTAAGGTTTGGTTTGTCTCTTTTCCACTGTCAGGGTTTACAATCCAAAAATATGCAGTAGTATGTCCTGTTAATTTCCGCCGCAACTAAATGGTTTTACCTGACATCGGGGATTGTACTGTTTGTTTTCTTTTCCTGAGCACGTGTTGCTTTCATTGTAAGACGAATTGAAGCACACTATTTTCAATAACATCATATTTAACACCCTGGTGAAATATTTAACACCCTGGTGCTAGTTAATGGAGAGACGACGAGGCGCTCATAGAAAATTGAATGGCTCATAGAGACCCCTTTTACATGGCGTAATGTAATCTCATGTCGGAATAATTTTAATAGATCTTTGAGCAACCGCAATACAGCAACATATATCTCCTCCTCTTCATATCGTGTCCAGCTTTTGAGATCTCTTTAGACCCAGACAGAGAAAGTTTTTCCAAAGTAATTAAACAAGATTAATGGCTGTAAATTGTTACCAAAATTTATAAAGAAATTAAATCTATAGCATGTATTTATTGTTACTGTACTTATATTGAAAATGCAACAGAGCACAGGTATAATATACCGGTACTTAATATAAAAGATCAATGAGCCTTCTGTGAAAGTTCTGGGTAATGATTGTGTAATATATTACACAGTGAAGTTTATATATCATAAACATTTCTCGAGACAGTGGTTAAAAGAATACCCCGCGAAGCGGCGAGTGGGTTATTCTTGTAACCGTTCACTTAAGCAGTGTTCATGGTATATTTACACTTCTCTTTGTAATATTTAATGTTTACTCCATTCTATATTACTACGCCTTAACGTTATAAATTCATGATTTATCGATGTTGTATTCATTAAAATGAGATCAGGTTTTGCTGCTCTACAAGATTATCATTTTCTTATATGTTTTCCAATGAGATCATCATAACCCTTATATGTTCCTTTATGAAGATCTATTTTATGGCTGGGAACTTTTATATGCATGATTCGGTTTTTGCTAGAACAAACGTTGTTGACACTCAACAGCAAATAATTTTTTTTAATAAATGAAAAAGTTCCTTTTGTTGCTGTTTAGTTGTTGTATTAAAGCTATCGCCACATTTCCTTTGACTTATTTAAATTATTTCATCTGGCCAAATTCACTATATCAGTGTACCTCCATTCAACCTGTTAAACATAAGTATACAGACAGCACGCAAATAGTACTGTAGTTCGGAAAGTGTCAAAGTTCAGAAAGTAATAAAAGAGAGATGTTACACTATACATTCAAGTATCGATTTCGTTTCAAGAAAATCCGGATTTTTCATTGGTATTTTTGAAAATTAAAAACAGAACTCTTATTCTTGTGCTCAACAGGGTATTAGAAAGGCCCCAACTCGAAACCTAAAGTTCCCGTGGCAGGGAAGCGATAATCACTGATATGACATGTCACATATTTGAAATAATCCGGCATATAAATACTGTGTCATAAGGTAAATGTCATTCAGTTAATTGTAATTAGTTCTTGTGATTAACAATACAGTGTTTTATTTCGTCTATAACGATTCCAGCAAGACAACATGACCTAACTGCTTTCCTTCGCAAAGAATCTGTTCTGGTCATCCACATACAACCATCGCCTTTTGTCAGCGGATATAATCAGAATGAATTATATATATAAAAACCCGTATTTATGTATTATTGTGGGCAAAGTTCTGTAATGATAGTTTTTCTGTCGAACAATAAAGTGATTTGATTGATTGATTGATTGATTGATACTTTTATTCGCCAAGAAATTTATAGTAAATACAACTATTTGTAAAAGTCCCAAAGGACTTGTTTTATCTTAAGATAAGTTGTTGCTGTTAAACATAAGTCTATATATATATTAGATATTTCTTAAAGCAATCACACTGGCACAGGGATGTAGATCAATTAAAATCGAAAAATCATCTTATGGTCTAGATAACTCCCAGAGACAAGATTCTTAAAAAACCTTAATGTCGAGTTGTGTTATGGGTAACCTACAGACATCTCGAGGGAAGGTAAAGACCATAAATATGGTGTATAAAATAGTTTTCAAAATGTAGCTAACAATATATTTAGCATGGGTTATAAATAAATCAGTTGTTTATTTTAAAAACATTTCCAAGAATGAAAAAAATGTTTGTCCATAGACATTCAGTTAACCATTCTTCGCATGTTGATGGCGATTTTAAGCAAAAAGCATATACAAAAAATATATATATATGCTCAACATAGCTTGGTAATCATTGACAACAACACTTGCAGATATTGAGTATTGCCCCATCAAGCTGGTCATATAACTCTTGAGACAGTTGCAAAGGCACGTGGTTAAACATCAAATATCGACTGAATCAACTCTGAGCACTGAAGTGTATACGAAAACCGCCTTTGGGGTAAGAAAAAAAAATCATTTTATGGAGATCATTTTATTATCTCTAGGAACGTTAGCCAATAATCTCACACAGATATATCCCGCACGTCAAACTTTGAAGCCACTTGACTTTCAAAACGTCGTTGTTCGCGTTCACACTTAAATATATATAAACAGAGAAACTTTGTGTAAAGCGGGTTGTCTCTCAAAACCTACTACAGAATAGGCGGTATATAACGTCAGCACAGATTGTGTGGGTAAGGCTAATACCAGTTTAGCAGACAGTCCTGATTTTTACCATCATTATAGTTTTTCTCACTCACTCGTTGACTGTTTGATATTCATAGGGCTCGATGAAAAATACCCTGGATGATGTACCAGCTTTTAGTTTATAAGGTAAAAATATTTTGTGTATGGATGTAAATATGAACGAATTCCTGAGCACTAATATACCAATAAGGACTAAATATGATAGTTCAACGGGCCTTTTCAAGAGAAAGCCTTAGGTATGATGCTGCATGCGATGACTTGCTGTATGATTTCTGTGTTCAAGTCGGCGACAGCGATTATGATCGCCGCCGAAGCCAGTCGGCCGACCAGTCGCTCGTATCAAACATGTTTGACATTTTCGGCCGACATTAACTCGCCAGCGAGTGATCGCCCTTGCTTTTATGCTAGAGACTTGAGTCGCGCGAATCAATGCTGTTAATTCAGTGTGTGCGCTCAAGTCGGCCGAAAAATTTCCCTGGCGATCAGATGCCTATCCCGTCACGTAAAATAGTTCTTTCCGAAAGCATGGGCCAGTTTATTTTCAAAAAGGTTTATAACTTGCCCTAAGCACATACGGAATGCACCATGTATAACAGCACAACTGCATCATGGTTTGTCAATAGTTTGTCAGCTGGAAATGTTTGATGTTCAACGAACGCGTAGTACGAGCACCTGTTGAACAGTAACTATCGGACAAATCATGATGTTACATTCATAAACATATATTACTTGTATAATGTTTTAGAGATTTCTTTCTTTCTTTGGCATATTTGTCTTCTGCATGCTTAACGTGGCTCTTAAAGATAATAATATGGTTGCAACACTTCAGGGAACCTATTCGTAAACTACTGATATCTTCAGACTCATTTGATTTAAAAAAAAAACAATTCTAGGCAACCACGCGACAAAAATTAATCGGACTTTTGTTTAAAAAGCAGCCAATCAGTAAGTCGTTTACACATCAAAGTCTGCAAGAAACAAGCGTGGCGCCACTGTCAATTAACCTGTCGGTGACGATACCCAGACTCGATAATGGGACTAAGATTGTGTATATAACATTAAAACCTACTTGTTATCTTGTAAGTAGACCGCCTCTTTCTTATTCTAAAGAAGCTCAAATCTGATTTGATGGGATAGAGAGAGGTCATCCAAAAGTAGCTGTTGTAGACTCTAGTTAACTAGTTTATCGCCTATGGAGGCAAGGCGAGAAAAGAAGAAAGACTTAATACTACGATCTTCTTTTCCGCCTTGCCTCGGGAAGATGAGCTTAACCGTATATAAACATGTAGGAAATATCCTTTATCTCTACGCTTTATCACTGTTTGGCAAAATGGTAAACATTTTGTATCTAAAAGGTAAACTTGTCGAATGTTAAACTTGTCCCGTCTTTGGGTAATGCATACCTTGTATACATGTACAAAAAGTCATTCCGAAACCTTTGTGATAGTGTAAAAGTTGCTGAGTAAGACTTGTGACACAAGCGGCACAACGTATTGGCAAAATATTTGAATACAGCGGTAAATGTATCTGATTTGATGTTTTGTAGGTTTGGCGTTCAGCCTGGTTATTGGTCTTCGTTGCTGCTTTAGCTAGCACTAAAGCTCTGGATACAAACAAGACGGATGTCGACTTTAGCGATCACACTAGTGAGTTCCGAAAGAGCGTAATTGCAGCAGTGTCAGAACCAACGAAAACCCGTGGCGAGTGGAAAATTGATGGAGTAATGTATTCAGAGCTTCCAGAGAAATTTCGTTTGGCTGCATATATGAAGGAAATACACCCGTTTATTGCTACTTGCAAAAACCACAACCGTGCCATACCTTCTCAGTGTGTCACAACTCAATGTATTGAACTCATGAAAAAATATGAAGAATGGAGACAGAAAAATGGATTTGGGACTTCGAGAGAAAGGTGGGGTTAGTAACCGGTATGAGGTGGAGCAGGTTTCGGAAGGATTTTGAAAGAGATTTGCTTAAATACATTTATTTGCTTATTTCTGATATCATGATTAATTTTTTAATAAAGCCCACATATGTAAGTGAGCGGGTGACATGTATTTGAACAGTGTGTTTGGTTACACAAATGTTATGTGTGAATGGACACGGACTGTGTTGTCTGGCAAATCCACTCACTCCTTAAAAGAGAGGAAAAGATAACCTACCGAGGGACAAATATAGAAATACACCTTAAAACAGTTTCTAAGCGTCAATACAATTGATTGATTGATTGATTAGTGTTTTCCGCCATATTCAACGGTATTTCAGCTACGCGGTGGCGTGTAATTGGTCAAATTATTTCAGTTATATACATATTTAAAGACAAATTCAATCAGCCGAACCCTAAGCCAATAACATCAAAAAGAGACATGAAATGAACTAAATAGGACATACATAAGTGTTAAAAAAATTAAATATGTCAAAATATTAAATAGTTCAAATTGAGATCTAAAAATTGTAAATATTCTGTTCAAATTTGGATGTAAAAATTGTAAATATTCTGTTTAAAACTATGTTTAATAGAGTTATTTACAATGAATCATAAAAAATAGATTTTTTGATACACACCAATCCGTTTAATGAACTTGATGACAACATCGCCAGCAATGTTGTCAAACAAGCCCTTCATAGAGGCGACTGTAGAACTGTTGCCTAAAAGTGGAGAAGTTCACAGTCAACCAATATGTGCTTGATGTCGTACAAGCAGTCACCAATTTCACACTTAGGCTTGGATTTAGGATAATCTAGAAGGAATTTTTGTGTGAGGTAACTGTGGCCTATCCGACATCCCGCTAGAACCACCTGATCCTTTCGAGACATTCCATGGGAGTAAATATTTTGACCAATAGCAGGATGTATGTCGTGAAGCTTATTTATATATGGGCTATGGACCTGAAATAAAGAATCATTATTATTATTATTATTATTTGTGACTTCTCAGATGACTGGGTATTCAGCAGAGGACTTCTGCTCCACTGGCTTCTAGACCTTTATATTGATTAAGGATCTGCAGGATTGTTGGCTGCTTGACCTTATAGCTACCAATAGCTAATAGGGAAGACAGCGAATCACTGCAGATAACTACTTTCTGAAGATGGTGCTTGTAGATTAGGTCTAGAGCCAGTGAAATAGCCTTGGCTGCAACAGAGAAGATGGATGAAGCTAAAGGGAGACGTAAGGAAGCAACGTGCTGCAACCAAATGGCTGCAGCTGCCACCCTATCTTCAGTCTTCCATCCATCGGTGTAGATAAAGGAGTGGTTCTCATAACCATCCCTTATCTCATCAAATGAAAAAGAATCGGACATGTTTCCGACTTCGTTCGATCCTTAAGATCAAATAGAAGTCTAGGTCGTAGAAACAGCCAAGACGGAGAAGACGGAAAAGAAACAGATGCTATCGATGTCTTCTAAAACAATTCCAGCATTTGCTAGATGGGCAACCCAAATGAAGCAATTTTCATAGGACTGTGATCAAACCAATCAGCAAATGTTGGATCAAAAACACAGTTGTAAGCAGGATTATTAGGGTAAGCTTTTTTTGTAGCCTATTCGAGACCAAGTTTTATCCTTCGATGGTGTAAGGATGGCTCATTTGCCATATACGTATATACTCTGAATTGGTGATGTACAGAACGCCCCAGCCGGAGACCCTGTTGGTGGACTGGGTCCAGATTCTAAATGTAGCTGTCACGCGCTGAACCGTAGACTATACACCCATAGTCTAGTTTGGAGCAAACCAGAGATCTGTATAAATTTAATAATACAGATCGTTCGGCACCCCAATCGGTGCTCGACACGACCTTATAGCCTTTGTACATTTAATTTTTAAAGCTTCAATGTTGGGGATCAAACATCAGCCCCAAAAACTTGGTCTCCTTTACTATCTGACCCGTGAGGGAGCGAGTGGGCCATGGCCCTACATAATACTCCCTCAGCTTCCTCAGTCAATCGTAAGAGGCGAGAAAAGAGAATGCTTTCTGTTGCCCTGGTGTTCGCATAGCTAACAGGTAATGGGGAGCA
>JAVFBW010191850.1:0-10267 GCA_034783835.1 Mopalia ciliata
ACTAATTTGGGCCAGTGCACCCCCCCCCCCCCCCCTCCCCCAATGAAGAATGAGAGTTATTCTGTATGTGTTGTCTTATGGTACAGATGTTTATAATATTGGCTGACTCAGGGAAATGTATATATTGCTCTTAAAGGATTGTGATTGACAAGACATTTGGAAACTTCATGACTTTATTGAGTTGTTGGAATATAAAATATAAATTGATTTTGATGTGATTGCATGGTGAACAGTAGTAACCTCAAGCCTATTGTATGTTCCAATATTTTGTGAGGATTCAAAGTGTAATGTTGGAATGTGTACCTTTTCATGAAGTCAAACTAATGCTAGATGTAAAAATATAAACATTATTTAATATGGAACTTTCTAAAAAATAATTTTTTCTACATACAATTCTTCTGTTTTTTCTTAAATCATGTCTGGTCAAATTAGAAACTTATTCAATGTTTTTAAAATCAGAAAATCATTTCAGGATTGGTAAAAAGGCTATTGAGCTTTATTAAATATATTGAATAGAAACAAATCTGAAGAATCCTTGTTGCATCCATTTCGTAGAAAAATCTACTTCTAGAAACATAAAAAACTTCAAGTATTGCGATGAACTCGTGGAAGAGTAACTGCCACTCACATCAAAGTAACAGGTAGTTTATCAACTCTCATTGTGAAGGGCTATGCTTGGTACTGACAACAATTTACTATGGCATCAAGGCATCATTTGAGACTAAGTAGCAGAAATATTGAGTATAAAGTGATAACCAGTCAATACAATTAACATGAATGAATCAGCTCTTATTTCTTCTGAAAAAATCAACATTTTTGATTAAAGGGAGATTTTAGCGACCAGAATGGATTTTTCCTGTGAAAATTTGTGGGAGGGTGGCCTCTGTGTAATGAATGTATGTTGATAACGCATTTTGACATCGTTGTTTCCATGTAACTATTTTTTATACATACATTGTACCTAATACATGTTCATATTCCCTATGTTTTATGCATGACAAGATAAGTAAATATATTAGTGATGTTCCATAATCAATTATATAGTCTCAGTTCCTATAACACCATAATTATATTATCTTTGTTGTAAAGTTTTTTGAATTCTTTTATTATGTAACAAAACTTTTAAAGGAAAATATTGAAGATGTTTTGATGCAGGTATTATTGCGTATGGGATGTTACGGGTCAATGTGTTTTTGGAATTATGTATGAATGTAGCAGGGGTTGTATTGACTGTGTATATACGACGACCCGTAAAGTCCATCCAAATGATAACGAATGTGGGTTTGTATTTACTGTTTGTACATGCATCATGTTAAAGCCATTCAACATGCAGTTACTGTATATAAATGAGCACGTGGAGTTCCAAACAATTTTCAAGGTTGACGTGTTTGACAAAATCAAAGTGCTGTTAGTAAAATATACAGTAATGGAAAAACAATGTTAACAAATTTGTGTTAAGAATAAAAAAATATATATAAAAACCCATATGATTGCCTTTGCTTACGATTATTGTTATAGGATTGTTGTAGTTTAATTCATGCATTCCAGGAAGATTTGGTTCCTTAAATCAACAAATAATTGTTTGATGGATTGATTCCTGTTTAACAATCATATGGAGAGGCTGTTTCATTGGCTTACACACTCTTAGAATAAGGGTCCCTTGAGGGTTCTTTAGAAAAGAGGATAGAAACCAGGATGGTTCTATATAAAACCAGGGTGATTCTATATAAAACCAGGCTGGTTCTATATAAAACCAGGTTGGTTCTATATAAAACCAGGATGGTTCTATATAAAACCAGGATGATTCTATATAAAACCAGGATGGTTCTATATAAAACCAGAATGGTTCTATATAAAAGCAGGATGTTTCTTTATGAAACCAGGATGGTTCTATATAAAACCAGAATGGTTCTATATGAAACCAGGATGGTTCTATATACAACCAGGATGATTCTATATAAAACCAGGTTGGTTCTATATAAAACCAGGCTGGTTCTATATAAAACCAGGATGATTCTATATAAAACCAGGTTGGTTTTATATAAAACCAGGATGGTTCTATGTCAAACCAGGTTGGTTCTATATAAAACCAGGATGGTTCTATATGAAACCATTACAACACAAACGGTTCTTTGACATAAAAAGAAAGGGATAAAAACTGTAACAACAAAAAGTGAACTTTTTCATTGAATAGAAAGAAAATCCTCAAACGGGATTCGAACTCGATCTACTGGCAGGATCATCAATTAAGTGTAGACGTCATGGGAGATTGTACCAAGCCTCTGTTCCTTTCCTACCTTAATTGTTTAAAAGCGCTAAAATACCATTTAAATTTTCCTCAAGAAAATTGCAATGATTGAAGGGGCTGGGATATGAGTACAACACTACACGGGTCTAACCCTTAGGTTTGGTTACAACTATAGATATGTTGTGCTCGCCTTAAATGGCATCTTGCCTTCCTGTTTTTCTTGTGGCCATTTTATATGTAAGATACCTGACATATAAAATGACCACAAGAAAATGTGGAAGGCAAGATGCCCTTTAAGGCTTATATTGTGCTAGGCTAAGCAACAGTGGTCTGTCCTCTGTGTCACATAGCCACCGTCATATGATATTTAATAATATTTATTTTTAAAAAATCAGACCCTGACTCAAAGTTTGAATAGAATAAGAATCTATTCTACTACCTACGTCGATATATCGAGTCTAAGATACGTTCACTACATCTAGAACTACTTTCATCAGTTTCACGTGCTAGTCACGATCGGCGATCATGTGACTATGCAACTCATGTGACTCTTCCGTGGCACAGCAGGGATTTCGTCTCACATACGGCTAATGGGACAGCTGTCACACAAGGGACACTTACTTCGATCAACATATAAAACGCAATGCGCAGCTTCTAATGATCAGTATCGGTCTGTAGCTTCAGAGGTTCAACGTCATATATTGTGTATTAAACCTACTTCGGATATAGGGTTTAAATCTTCATAAAGTAGACTCACCGGCTAAATAAGGATTTAATATGCCAATCAAATAAATTATGTTTCTTTTTATTAGGTAAACATGTCTCAGTAAGTTGAAGTTACAGGCCCTTCTGTTAAAATTTCATGTCTACAGTCCGGTTGGAAGCGAGGAAAATGCTGGGTTTAGCAACGGACACTTACACCGTATTTCCGTATTTTTAACAAGGCTATAATGGTTTATTAGGCTGATTTAGTCACCTTGTTTTGATATTTTATGATTTTTATATTTGTTGGGAGGAGAACAACTGTCAAAATCAGAATCAGAATATCGCAGAAGAGTAATTACCTCACGTCGAACATAAGACTAACTAAGTAGAGTTTCGGTTCGCCGGTCAATAGTATCGTCATTGGTTTCAAACCATCACCGGCTCGCCTTCATTATAGATTAGAGAACGTTTACAGAATGTAATATTGTTATCAGCTGATTATGTAAAATTTCTCTGTGGCCAGTAGGCTACGAGGTTATAACGCCTTTAACTTGGCGTCAGTGGTCACAGTGTCGGTCTAGTAATCCGTCTTCGATGTACCGCTCACGCAGACCGTTTATCGACCATCAGATATAAAAGTGACCCACACACTGTGTGATAGGAAATCGTGGTGTTTTACGAGGTTTCCTTCCGGTTTTCTAAACTAGTTAAGCATGGAACGATGTGAAATGGACAATCCATGGTCTTATATAAGTGAAATACCCTTACTAAGAAACGGATTTTAATTCCTGTTGCGTCGCCTGAGAACTACATTGGCCTCGTCAAATTGTCTTTGACCGACACGCTTTATCATTATACTGTGAAACTTTTAACTAAATAATTGAACCCGGAGTGAATAGAAATACTACCGGTTTATAATTTGTGGAAATTTATATTTATACACTTATTTCACAGCTTACTGTATGACACATTTTCAAAACACTTAAATTATTTGTACTGACAATATGTATTTCCATAATGAAATGATTCAAATTTGTGATGGAGTAAAAGAGACGTTAAGCCTAATTAACTTAAGCTGCAGTCATATTGTCGTAAAATTGACGACTCCTTCCAGATGTTTGCTATTTGATACAGTCCCAAATTTAATTGTCAGTTTTCTTCTCAAAATTTCTACACGCTCAGTTGTGCCAAATCTAAGTAAATGATTAGGAGGAATTGTTCCAGGAGCCAAGCAGTACTGCTGAACAATTACCACCTGATCAATTCTTATCGTAGATACTTTCACCGGAGCAAATAATTGGCATTGGGGAGCCGTTGTTAGCGGAGCAAATGAATATCATTGGGGAGCCAGTGTCAGCAGAGCAAATAAATGTCATTGGGGAGCCAGTGTCAGCAGAGCAATAAATGTCATTGGGGATCCGTTGTCAGCGGAGCAAACGAATTTCCTTGGGGGAGTCAGTGTCAGAGGAGCACACAAATGCCATTGGGGAGCCATTGTCAGCAGAGTAATTACCAGGGGCAATTTAGCCAAGGTATGGCATATATATTCATGGACATGCACATGGTGCTGTGTATCCTGTCTTATCACTGAAGGTCAAATTTAAAAACTCAAAATATTGATTTGTAGGAAAATATTTAAAACATCCGACATACAGAATCCAGAACCGTAAATAAATGACATTGGGGAGCCGTTGTCAGCGGAGCAAATGAATATAATTGGGGAGCCAGTTTCAGCAGAGCAAATAAATGTCATTGGGGAGCCAGTGTGTGCAAAGCAAATAAATGTCATTGTGGCGCTGTTGTCGGCGGAGCAAACACATTTCCCCGGGGAGTCAGTATCAGCGGAGCACACAAATATCATTGGGGAGCCAGTGTCAGTAGATCAAATAAATGTCATTTGGGAGCCATTGTCAGCGGAGCAAACAAATTTCAGTGGGAGCCAATGTCAGCGGAGCAAACAAATTTCCTTGGCGAGTCAGTGTCAGCGGAGCACAGAAATGTCATTGTGGAGCCAGTGTCAGCGGAGCAAACAAATTTCAGAGGGGAGCCAGTCTCAGCAGAGCAAATAAATTTCAGTGGGGAGCCATTGTCAGCGGAGTAGTTACCTGGGACAATTGTAGCAAAGATATGGCATATACATATATATTCATGGGTATGCACATGGTGCCGTATACCGTAGCCTACCACTTGCGATTCCTCTTCTTGAAATCCAAAACTAAGTACACTAACTTATATTGTATAATACACATAAAATAGTCAACAACCCACATTATATAGTAACAGTGACTAGTATTAAAACACCAATACAAAGATCATAACGCTATAACACTGATAATATGTAGAGGTGATGATTACGTGAAACATATCAATTAAGCAAAGCCAACTCGTTTGTGGCTTTGAGGCCATGGTTTAAACAAGGTCTCCGTCTCCTAATCGCGAGGGCTTCTTCCAATAACAATTCGAACCAATTAGTGGATTAATCTATTATGCTGATGTTAGCAATAACAATATCATAAACAATAGGGGTGTCTGTGTTGTTACGGTTGTCTGGTAAGGATAACAGACCTTTAATGTGAATGAAGTAATTGCTACAGTTTGAGATGTGATTGAAAACTTCACTATATGACTTTTACCACTGCTGTGTTGAGCTATTTTAGTTGTTAGACATCTGTCTGTTTCGCCGATATATGTTAATGAACACCCTGGACATTAAAATCTATACATAACAGAGCTTTTATACTGAATAGGGGTCTGGTCCTTTGTATTAATAAAGAAACTATTTAGTTTTTTCCCATTGGATAATTTATGTAGCTAAGATGTACATTTCTTAGCTAAAATTTATCCCTGTTTTCCTATCTACGGAAAGTTTAACCACATTTTGGGTGGTTTATCATCAGGTTGTTTATTGGCAGGCCCAAATCTGGGTAGAAATTTCCCAGAGTTTTTTAATTAAAACCATTCCATCCGGGAGAATCAAGATTTTGGCTATAGTTGATTATTAAATTTAGATCCATTTGAACATATTCTGTACACCCTGGTTATAAGGGATCTTATCCAGGCAGCTTTTCTACTCCATGATTCCTACCTGTCAAGGCTCATAAATGAACATATTGGCCTGTGTGAGTTTTCTATCTGAAGATTGTTGTACCAGATACTATATGGAAATATCAAGAAAATATACATTGTTATTATCAGTGAATTCCTCTCTAGTGAAAAACAGAGATGGATGGAACGAGTTTAGTCTATTCTGGATAGTGTTCAAGTTTTTAGGTTAAGCTAAAATTAAAGTGCCATCTACATATCTGACATAAACTAATATAAGTCCATCTTTTAAATAATTTGTCCACAACTCATTTCTATAGTTCAGTAAGGATCATATTGGCTAAAACAGTCTAAGTGAAGATCCCGTGGCTACTCCATCTGTTTGCTGGTAAAGTTCATTGCGGAAAATGGGGTTTTCATACAGGTGTCTCTGATTAACTTCTTAAGAGTATGTTTTTTAAATGAGTTGTCAGTGTCTTTATATATTGTATCGAAGATATTATTAGTCGTTTTGCTTAGTGGTACATTGGTTAAAAGTGATCGTACGTCGAATGATACAGATCTATAACCTTGGCCAAATAGTTGTTGTGGAATTGACTTTATTCTTGCAACAGCCTCGAATGAACCCTGGAGGGTTTATTCATTTTGTGTCAGGGGATGAAGAACGGTAGATAGAAATTTCCCAACACTATAGTATGCTGTTCCAGTTGTGTCGATGATAGGTCGGAGTCGAGGAGTTGTCTGGGAATCTGTATGTATTTTAGTGAGTCTATGCGCTCTTGCTGGTTTATTTGAGATCGGTCGCATAATGTTGAATTCTTTTCTTCTTGTTTTAACAGTGTGCATAGGTATGTTTTGGTAGTTCTTAGCTGGGTCAAATTTCCGAAATTTACTTGCATCACTAAACAATTCTTCAATGGAATTATAATTGTCAGTCCATTTATATGGTGTTTCCTAGCTTGTTTGTTCATTTCATTTTATAGTTTAGTGTAAACTCGGAAGCAACATTTACGGAAGTTTGAAGCGCTCAGCTTTCTTGAAGGCTGGAATTTGGAAGGTCAGATCCGTCATTCGTAATATATAGTTAAGTTGCCAATTGTCGGAATATAAAATGAATTCGTATTTTGTTTTGAGACCCAGTAATATTATCTTACTCGACGGCTATGGTTCAGTTATCCTGTTTGTAATTTGTCGTTCTGTTAAATATGACGTTTTTATGTATCCAGAGCCCGCAGTTTTGGCTGACCATTTCTATTTCTTGAACACATTGATGGACGCGGGATATCCAAATTTGCAATGGGGCTATCGTTGTTTATTGCCCTAGTTTGACGGTATCATTGGTCAATCTAAGGGAGACTACTTTGTATGGCAGTACCTTAGCTTTGAACTCTGCCAATTCACTCCACTGCTATATACTGGTACTTACGGAAGGCAGTGGAGTGTATTGGCGGAGTAATACAAAGCTAGCAGTACTTATACTACATGATTGTTGGCAAAATGATCATAGCAAGCTTTTCGTTTCTATATTTGCTGATAAACACAGGTTGTGACAGTAAATTGCGTTCGTGGTTAAATAGGCCGAAAGGCGTACTATCATATGATGGCATACACCTTCATAACAATTAAATTTAAACAAATATACTACCAACGGAGTGATTCTTTAATCAAAAATTTGTTCCATTTTATGTTGACCACATTACACAATTTTAAGCTGTCTGGTTTTTCCGTAACTGTAGGTAAGAATAGAGGCCCGCCAAGGGACTTCATGGGAAGAACGTTATGGCTCGGCTGTGTCCCAAAGATGCTGTCAGCATTGAAAAGCTGTATGGTATTTGAAGATGACACTACGATATGGTTATAAGTAGGTTCTATACTCATTCTATACATCCATTACTCATCGGTCGAATGTTAATTATATGCCTACTTTGATATCTCTACTAAACACTCTCTTCTAATGACTGTGAGCCCGCGGCCGTGGCTCAGTGGTAGCCAGTGCGATTCCTAAACATAACCTGCTTCGATTTATTGTTCATGGGATCGAGTCCGCCAGTTGACCATCAGGTATATGAGCGAGTCACATGTTGTGGCTCCGGCAATCGCGTGGATGGTTTTTACGAGGTTTCTTCCCGGTTTTCCACCGTATTAAGGCTGTGTACAGTGTGAGGTGGACAATCCGTCTTCATATAAGTGAAATACCCTTGAGTGCGACGTCAAACACCAATGAAATAAACAAACAATCTAATGACTGCATCCTCCAATGCTTGTACGTGCGCCTTCGGGTGATTGTTTGCATTCTAGTGCAGGTGCATCTAAGAAATTGTGTGTCCCAATAAAGCGATGTTGCTTTCTGCAATAAAATGTATATAGATAAAATGGGGATCATTTCTTGTGTTGACTTAAGCTCTCTACTTTTCTGATCGAGCTATATTTATTTTATAATTGGATCTTAAACATTGGGAAATGCTTAAACTAGTCAAATTCATCGATCCACGCTGTCATGTCTTGCTACTTTAATCACTTAAGAGAAGAGCTCCACAAATATTGGCAATCAAATATCTATCTTTTTAAAATAGGTGTCTACGTCACAAGACCAATATAGTCGACTGTTTATAGTAGGCCTACCTTTGACAGTTCACAAATGGGGTAATTCACTTATTTTTCTTTGATAAAAGTTTATTCATCATTTCAAGGTATCTAATCCTTTAACTTAATTAAACATTTATATTCACATAGTCATAACTGTTGTGTTTTTGGAACAATTATTCATTCTAGACCTAACTCTGTCTTGAACAGCACGTTATATTCAACATGTTTTGCTCGATTTTCGCTTAGAATAAAACCTTTGTAAATACTATAACGCAGTACAGTAAGGAAATAGTTAAGATCATAATATGTTTCTAACTCTAATTTATTACCTATTTCTAACCTATTACAATATGTTTCAAGGAAATGTTTTCAACGTTCCAGTTTGACATCATCACGTTTCTCGCACATTTCCACAATGGCTTTAGAAGGTTACAATCTAAAAAGAAGTGTTGGTAGTTGTCTGTAACATTGCAAAGTTTACACAGAGGGCTATCAAAGATGTGCCACTAATACAAGTTTGCTCTACAAATTAGTATCTTATTAAACTGTTTAAACTTGACATCTTTTAGTTTACTTTCTTTAATATAAATTAGCATACATTTGTATACATTTTTCCATGCCAAAGAATTTTTTGCATTGCAAAGTATTACGACCATATAAGTTCTCACAAAAGAGCTTTGAAAACATCATCTCTTAAAATCTTATATAACAGATGTATTTTTAAATTGGAAAGAATGATTAGCGTGTTTATAAAAATAAGGTTACATATTCATTACAAAGTGGAAGCGCTCTGCTACTCTTGCATTTTTCAAAATTTCAAACCACTGAATTAAGTAGATTGGAACTTTTAATTTTAAGAAATTCGTTTATCCAATTTGTTTTGTGTTTTTTTATTTTATTAATAATGTACTTTTCAGACAACTGTCTTTCGCTGTCTAATAGATCGCTAATATAAAGTATTCCACTATTGACCAAATTTTGAAGGAAAATAATGTTTCCCATATAAATTGTTTCTTAACTTCTTCACTGTTTTGGGAAACTGTTTGTACTCACCTCCACATCTGACCCAGGGTATCAAAATTTCTTTATAAAACTCTGGTATATCATATATTTTACATATACGCTTGATCTGGTTTTTATTCAAATTCATTATAAATTACAAATAATTGGACTCAAATTTTCCGACATAAAATAAGGCTATGGTTTTCCAGTTAGCATCACTATTATCCAATAGTTGTTTCACCCTGTTAACTTTCAGGCAGAAATCTTGTCGATGCCAGACTTTGACTTAAGATATCTGTCTCCACAATGTGCATTGAGCTTAAATTAACAGGAAGTGTTATTTAGACAGATTGCTCAACATCAATAGATCCTCGACTTGCTGAGTAAAGTGGTTAACTTGTTTGGTCAAATTCAGACCGAAAAATCATTACATATCTGCGCAGGTTTTATGGGATACTCATGGGGTACGAGATAATAGAGCTACGAATCTAAGCTATGGTAGTGTATTAACTAAGGTGATTGTCTTAACCAGGATACTATTAAGTTTGTGCCATCCCGAACAGGTAGAGGTGGTAATAGTTTTAAGCACTGATATAAGTAGTATAGGAAGAGCAGCTGAGTTATTATTTATTAGTACATAATAAGGAACGTTTGTGCGTTACCATGTAGTAAAGGATTACTACA
>JAVFBW010191861.1:0-10267 GCA_034783835.1 Mopalia ciliata
ATTCCAAAAGTGGAGATAGTGATCTTTATCCCAGAGCAGACCCTATAAAAAAAATTTGAATTTGATGATAAAACTTGACTACATTATTTATAACAGTGGTGTTTTGACAATCAATTAAATACAGGTAGCTACCCGGTGGAGATTAACTGCCTGACCGCTGTGTATATGTATGCGTATCAATGGTTTCCGTGTATTGTATATTGAGCACTTAATTCACCGATGCCGCATGTGGTTGATTGGTGTTAGCCTGTTCAGAGATTGATCACAACTTGAATGGAATTCAACTAACATTTGACAGTCAGCTCTTGTCAATTTAATAGAAAAAACGAAATATTTCACAATATCTATGTAATATCGCCTCAATTCGATATTATAAACAAATTGCGAAAAAACTAGATTGTATTACTTCAAAGAATTCAGCATGAAAGAGGTAAAACTGTCGTAAAATAGATCAGAAATACATTTTACCCGTTTTCTTTGCTCTCATTTTTCAGTGTATCGTACTTGGGAAAATGCCTACTCCTCAGCTGTTATACCTACAGAACTGATTTTTTTACACACTTCATCTCAACATATAAAACTAAAAAACAGTCATTCAGATTTTCATTTCTTTTTTCCTTTCTTACATAAAGTTATAAGATAAAGAAATTTCACAATTTTGACTCATTTTTTTTATTTTTGACCTTAAACCCAATATTGCAAGAAAACTGAGACACACAGGAAAAAACTGAATGACCATTTTTTGGTTCACATAATGTATTATATGTTGATGTAAAATTGAACAGTTGACGTAAATAGTGTAACAGAAGTAGCAATTTAAAAAAGAGGTAGCAAAAATTAACCTTTTATACAAAATATTTTTTTCTGTAAGTTTAAGAAAAAAAATAATCAAATTATTATTGTTCTGCAGAAAAAGACGATTCAGAATATATATACATGTGTTGCAAAATTCACTGTAGTTTAGAAGTAAAACGGGGAAATTTTGAAACACTCTGTAGGGGGGGTTAGAGTATCCTTAAGAATGAAAAGTTTGCTTGTCTACATGAGGATTCAAACTCATGGAAGTCTTGGCCTATCAGGGTAAGCACTTTGACCCTTTGAGGTACAAAGACTCACAGAAGAATTACCCCAACTTTTCCTCACAAGAAAAGCTGAAATAAACAAAAACCACCGACACTAAATACATGTAAGTGTTTTTTTTTTATTGGGTATTCACTGAAAAATGTGTTTTGTTATTTTCCAATATTCCAATTCTGGCACATGTATAATAGTATAAATATTAAAGAAAGAAGCCACCATGAGGAAACAAACCCACGTGTCTCCATAGCAGGGCCAAATCTTTAACCATCTTAGAAACATTGGTTCACATCTGACAAGATGACCACAAACAGAAAAACTCACATTACCTACTTAAATGTTTTATTGATTGGATTATTCTGATATTCTGGTTCTATATATATATACAAAATATAAAATATATAATTTTAATGTAGAGATAATAAAATTGATAGATCGTTTTTCTTTCGGTACTTAAGGGTATTTCACTTATTCCCAGCGATCAATCTAACAATAATTGATACTGGCATAACCATAAAATGTCAATCTTCCTTTTGCGATGATAACATGTAAAGACAGTATTGCTACTCTTCAAACAAACTGCCTCAAGCTAGAGGGCAGAGAAAGAAAAGTTTGCTAGCCTAGGATTCAAACTCGGCCCTCTGGCTAGCGGGTCTGGGTCGGCTCTTACTATCAGTTACAAAGGTTCACGACAGAACGACCACCAATTTTCATCAGGGTAAAAGATGAGAATAAAATTTTTCGAGAAGCAATCTAAATTAGCGTCTTTTTTATAGAAAAATTACCTAGTAATATGTATAGAGATTTGATCAGAACTACCAATATTGGAAATCACACACACATAAACCAATTGGACCTGAAGTAAAGTAAGAAGGTGCTCATGTTAAATTAAGTTTCTTTGAGAACACAGGCAGCTGGCTGGAAAGAGTCTCCTGTTGCCCTGGTGCTCTAGGCCTAAGGGCTAAAAGATTTTGTTTTGTTTGTTTGATTGGTGTTTAACATCGTACTCAAGGGTATTTCACTTATATGACGACGGACACAAATAAAAAACATCACAAACAAATCTGCTTCCCATTACCCTTTAGCTCTGCGAAGACCAGGGCAACAGAAAGCAACCTCTTTTCTCTCCTCTTACGATCGACCGAGGAAGCCGTGGGAGCATTCTGCAGGGCCATGGCCCACCCGCTCCCACACGGGGCAAGGGCTAAAAGAAGTTGATCTGTTTGTGATGTTTTTTATTGTAATTGTCCTGTCTTGTCTTTGATTGTCAAGAGTGGCGTCCATGACGGTTTCCTTCCCTTATTGAGCTGGCACTAAGAGTAAATATAGGAGAAGCTGTATGTGACGAACTGGAATACTATTTGCCCACAAAGATTGTCATTAGGCATCAGTCAAAAATAATCTTGTCTAGTTTTGAACTATTGGTACGTTGAAGCTTTTTTAAAATCACATTAAGTAAGGTTTTCAATATTTTTTTTAGTATAATACAGAATGGAAATCACACCTGTAATTCATCAAAAATTTACAGTAAAAGTTCTCAGGTGAATGCTTTTTAGATCTTGTCCATATTTTCATGAAAAGCCAAGCATAACATAGTATTGTCTGTTTGTTTGATTGGTGTTTAATGTCGTACTCAATAATATTTGACTTATTGTCCACTCCATACTGTACATAGCCTTATTACAGTGGAAAACCGAGGGGAAACCTTGTAAAAAGTACATCCGCGAGGCACGATTGCCGGAGCCACAACATGTGACTCGCTCAAATACCTGATGGTCGACAAGCGGACTGGATCCCGTGAATGGTAAATCGAAGTAGGTTCATTTTAGAAAGCACATTCACTACCACGGAGTCATGGCCGAGGGCCCCATAACATAGTAAGAAAGAAAGAATAAAGTAATTCTTCATGATGTCAGTGTCCACAAACACATCCATTTTACAAGTTATATTTAAACTAACCCTTACTTATAACTGTAAGATAATTATCTCGGGTCTGACATAATTTTCTTGGGGCTGCGAGTAAGTAATGTCAGACCCCGAGCTAAAAACCTTGGGACCTGAGATATAATGCAACAAAAGCACATCTGCTGCGTCATCCTTCACACCAAATAATGACAAGAGCAAAACAAGTTTGTGGCAACAGATTTACATCATATTGCCACTAAAGCTCCGGGGCTGGTCTCACAAAGCCTGGGAAGCTTACATGTACGCTCAACATAATTTGCATGACTGCCAGTAGTGAAGTCATTAAGTTACATTTCTGCATCATCCTTCACTTCAAATTATGAGCAGATGCAAAAAGGTAGTCTACAACAGATCTGCATCAAATTGCCACTGAAGCTCAGGGGCATGTCTCACAAACGGCGGGTGGCAGTGAAGTTATTGAGTTACATGTATCATGACACTTAACCCATTGGATGCAAAGTTCACAAGCAGTCCCAGGAGGTAACAAAGCTCCCTCAAACCACTAGATTCAGATATAAACATGTAGCCGAGACACTTGATGGACATGGAAAATAAAAGTTCCCTCAAGGATCAAGAAAACAGAGTTCTATTCTTCCAGATTTATAAGTCCTTGAACAAAGGTCATTGTACATTCAAGGTTGTCAAGGACTTGTAAAAACACCCTAGTACTTTAAGCTACTTGTACTCCGTGTCATCGATGGAAAACAAGGATTTCAGGAAGGGATCTTAACAGTCTTACAAAAATCAGACTCATAGATTGGTCAATGGAAGAGATAAAAGGCTTCTTCAACAAAAAAGCAAATAACATGCTACCTAAAAATCTGACCCAATAAGAAAAAAAATCAATATTCAGCTGATGAAGTAAATGCAGAAAAAATGGTGAAATATGATGCTGTTGCCAAGGTGACACGAGCTCAATGCACAAAAAGATTTATTCCAACTGAAGATATTCAATCTTTTTGGATGTAATCAATCTTTGAATGGTCATAATAAATCTTATTGGGCTTCTACCTAACTGATTGATGTGACACCAACGTTCATGGCTATTGTATTCAGCAAACTGCTCGATAAAATATACTAGGGAACTTATAAAGCGATCTATAAAAAAGTGAAAGATATTAATATTTTAAAAAATCAGCTGTTATAAGATCAAGGTGAAATAGTGATATTAGAAAATGAAATGAGCCACTGAATAAAAAGAATATCTGGCTGGAGGCCAAAGATGATATGAAAGCTTATCAAAGAATCACACTTTATGTGAACATGTCCATTGTGATCTATCTGTGTGTATTTTTTTATTTCATTTTAAAATTAAAAGAAATGACAGGCTCAAATTTATCAAAAACATATTTTCTGTCAGTAGAATAATACTGACCTAATTTGATGTCTTTAGTTTTGGTTTATAAAAAATGTGGATTAAGGTCTACATGAAAAAATAATTCCCATTTTAATTTCAACTTTAATATATTGATTGATAAGGGTATTTAACTTATATGACGGCGGTGTACAACACCAATAACTGACACTAAAACTGTATTTTACGGTCTCACATGTTTATACCTGTATGTGTTTCCAACATAAGCTCTGGGGATGATACAAAAAAATATGCATGGAAGGCATAGGCATGTCTTACAGTTCACATGAAAGAAGCAGAGATGTGCACTTTCATACTACAATAAACTTAGTATAGTTAAACAAAACAGGGTAATTAAGATCAACAGCTAAGACCATTTTACAAAACTGTACCCTGAGTATTTTCCAAAAAGTGATCCTAGCCTTTCGTTGATGTGAATAACCATGACGACATAATACCTTCAATTCTGGTTCGCCATGACAACGCAGATCAAATTACGCTAACATCACTTTGTGGAACACATCTGCACCAAGCTACATGCCCCGAAACTTGTTTACCAGAAAACAAAAGACTGACAGAAAAAACCTTTAAAGCATCAAAACGGAATTGAGGAAGGTCTGAAATGTAGTTTCTTTGCTATAGTAGTCATTAACAAGACAGCCACTCAGCTGGGGTTTGGATTGAAAAGCTGATGTGAAAAAAAAATAGATCACAGACGTTCCGAATGAATAGAAAATAAAGAACGGGAAAAGTACTGTAAAAAATCTAGATGGATGTCCATGTGTCCAATACACATAAGACTGTATGCTTGCACTTATTCAGAGAGTTGGTACGGTACACTTAAATAAGACAGTCAGTGGCACTATGAAGTAGAAGATATGATAGATAAAAGTCCATCATTCTCCTGTTTTATTTTTTGTTTAAATAAAAAGAAAATTGCATGTCATTTTATATTTTGATAACACTAAGGGATTCCTCAAACAAATTAAATGTGTAAATTTATACCATCTTGCCTACCCACTGTTTTTACACTCTGGGTAGTTTTGACTAGATGTCAAAAGGACAGTATGATCAAACCATTTGGTGATTCGAATAAAAGAAGATTGTAACTAACAAAATGAAACCATATTGCCCACCTCCTCTAACTAGTTCTCTGACTACATGTACATATAGTGTCACTGTGTAATCTCAAAAGATGTCAAACTGACATGTCCTCTTCTTATAATGTATGATCAAAGAATCAGTTGATTACAAGATTGATACCAAGAAAATGAAACCAAATCACCCACCTTCTACATGTCAATACCTTTGACTGTAATCATTATTCTCAATTTGTGTCGAAGGGACACTTCTAATGATGTTTGATCAAACAAGAAATAAGGAAGATCCAAAAGAACTTGTCTATTTTTAAATTGTTACAGTTGTTGTTCTTGTAGCTTATTTGTTTGAGTGACTGCTCCAGTCTATTGAATGATGTGCGCAAAATAAATATGATGGCGGGATAGATCATTCAAAAATGCTGAAATTTAGTACCCCCCATGAACGCTATGAGATATGTGATCTCTTTACAATGCATGCTCAATGTAGAGCATCCTTCAGTTCACAACTGAGTCTGAAAGCTTACACCTTCATGATGTGGAAAGGTGATGTAATATATGATTTATGTATGTTCGGTTACCATAGAAACTACAGATAAAACGTTATATAAGACAAAACAAGCTGTCCTTAATACAGTTGATATAAAAAGATTAAGAAATCAAAAGCACAACATTGATAAATTTCATTAATTAAACACACTTAACCACGAAGTTAAGAAAGCTGGACAATACCTAGAGCCTAATAATGTTAGTTCATCAAAATAAATTTTAACATTTATTCAAACTGAGACCTAAAGTTAACACAAAATGAGGAAGAGCCTTGGTCCATAAATATACTAGACATTTTTTTTATAGTAGACAATTTTTTAAGTGGACAAACATGTATAAAAACAAATTGGCATTAAACCAGGAGGAGTGAATGGATTGCAGGTATACGAACAGTATGTCAGGTATATATATTTCTAAAAGCAGTCACACTGGTACAGGGATGTAAATCAATTAAAATCGAAGAATCATCTTATGTTCTAGATATCTCCCAGAGACAAGTTTCTAAATAAACCTTAATCTCGAGTTGTGTTATGGGTAACCTACAGACATTTATTTTATAAATATGGTGTATAAAATAGTGTTCAAACTGTACATGACGATACAGTCACAGTCCCTTTGCCAGTGTAATTGCTTTTGGAAAATACAGCCACAGTACTATAGGTACTGGTATATATACAGTCAGCTTCAATGGTTTGTTTGATTGGTGTTTACTTGTACTCAGGGGTATTTCACTTACATGACGAAGGGTCTCGTGAACGGTAAATCGAACCAGGTTTAGTAAAGGAAGAGCATTCGCTACTACTGAGCCACGGGCCACCTTCAATGGAACAGCCAGTGAAGAAGGGTGCAATTAAGCACAGGTACATGTATATACTTATTGTTACTTACCTGAAACAACCTTGAAATGTCACTCTTCCATCTTAGTGAAGATTGATTGGTCTGAAATAACAAAAAATTAACAATCAGTGAATACTGAAAAAAATAAAATATGCAATTTCTAGACTTTCACAAATGAAAATAATACTAACATGTAAAATTGAGACCAAAATTGATTAACAAGGCTTTTTGCATCACATCTAGGCATGTCTTTCAGTACAAAATGACAGGACGTCTCACAGATTCCTTCCCTGAAAGTCTTTGAGCATTACAAGATATTGCGACACCTGTCTACCATGGATTTTTTGTTGTTGGATTGGGGTTTAACGTCACACATAGGGTCACACCTTAACTTATTAGGATGGAAAACCATGAGGAAACCTCGTAAAAAAATATATATCCACAACAGTCAGAGCCCCAAATGTGACTCGGTGGACTAGATCCGGTGAATGGTACATTGAAGCAGGATTAGTAAGAGCACACAGCACCACTAAGCCACAGCTGCAGGGATGCCTACTATGGAAGAAATTAATGTTAAAATCCCTTTCTTTGAAGTATCTTCTGACAATAGTAATAGTACAACCCAGAATTCAAGAAGAGGGTGTCTCAAATCTCCATTTTTACCGAAACAGATTGTCTTATTTAATTGTTTCCCTTCAAAGACTGCGTGGATGTCTCAAGAACACCGAGACACCGTTCTGGCTATTTAACACTATGCTTTTGACCATTATGGAATTGCTTTTTTCAAAAATTTTGTTAAGAATATATTCTCACCATTATAGTGTTTTCTTGTTTTAAAAATTTATTTTTAACTATTTCTTTTTTTTATGTATTTTCTTTTTTTTTTATTAATATTAGGACTAGACACTGACCTATGTTAATTATCTATTGTTTTTCCTGTTATTTTTGCCTCAAATGCCTAAACCAAAATCCCATTTTTAATATAATACAATTTTCATTTTAATACAATATTTGTATATTTCACATGCATGTTTGGCATATTTGTCTATTTATTATTTTTTGTGTGTACAAAATATTCCAAAATACTCAAGATAGACAGGTATATGTGTCAGTGTACTGCCTATCTTAAATTCACAAGCATTAATTTATTGACTGATAAAAGTGTGATAGTTTTTGTTAAAGTGCAACACAAAAATGAAAAAATATTCTCAATGTCTTGAAAGAAAACTTTTCTCTCACACTCAGTCCCCTTGGATTGAATACTGTCTAATAGGGCCAGATTTGTAGCAGAATGATTTGTTACAGAGGTTAATGGCAGAGCCACTACAAATTTTCATTAGCGTAAATCTTTCTCTCAAACAAGCTCTGACACAGAGACAATGTCCTTTTCTATTTTTCCGGGTCTATACCGATTTTCAAGTCAATTTTATTCATAACATGATAAATGTCATGAAATTATATTAAATTTAAATTTTTTTTTTTTTATTGATACTTTTTTATTGATAAATTTCACTAGATTCCAGATGAACTTTGGCTTTAATAGCGTTCATTATTTTTCTTTAAAATTTTGCTTTAGAAAATAGTGAATATTGAATATTTTGGGGCAAAACTGAAGATTTTATTTGATCTATACACAGCTTCAGGTCAATGTAGCACCTTGTGGGTGTAACAGTCTTTGGTCAGTGAAAGATAGGCATATACAGGACATATTGTGACCTTATCTGTAATATGCCATGTTGACCAACCAATTGATACAAAATCCCAGTTACTGATTGGCTTACATGTGGAATCTTTGTTCCATATCCCACAATTCCCCAGTGAGCCAATTTAACCAATCAGAGAAACAGCAGGCCAGTGGGACTGCAGAATCTTCCATTCCATTTTTGCCCAATTTGACTCAAACTGTCGATAGGATTGCTCCAAGCTGTTGGAATGTTCCCAGCAAATAAGGAAAAAATTTGCCCTACAGAACTCAAAGAAATAAGGCGTGTTGTTAAAAGAATTAACGAAGCAGATAATTTAGATAGATTGTATTGATTTTAGGGGAGAATAGCCAGAGTGACTGGACATGTAAAATATCTAATTGTTCAGATAGAAAATATACTTATTTTGTGATTTTACAATTGTTTTTTAAAATTGTTATTTCAGATATATATGTAGTATATACATGTATGGCACATGCAATTCCAGTATTAGCAAAAGTTTCTCCCAGATGCAGAAAGAACATGCTTGGGTGGAAGTCAATAACTTCTTTCCATGTACATTTACAAAAAATATACAGTGTAACATCTAGATTTTAAAAATTAAAACCTACTTATTGTAAGTAAAATTGGACAGAATAAGTATGGATAACAACTTCCAGGGGTGGAAATGTATCAAAAATGTTGTCAGACATTTGTCCGTTTTGTCCTACAGGCCTATTAACACAATGTTAAATTCTGGGGATCTTTACAGGACAATTTCAGTTTGTCCTATCCTTTCAGAAATGTATAGCTATTTCCAACCCTGACTTCTCAGTTCTAAGTTAATTGGATACAATCATACGTTGTCAAGTACCGAAAATTAAAAAACTACAGTCACAGAGGTGAAAAACAAATCATTAAACTACATGTACAATGTTCTTTTGATGGAGATATAGTGCAAGATAATATTTCAAATAAGTTAAATAACAGTACACATTCTATTAGAATTTTCACTGACAAGCTTAACATAATATAGTAAGGTGACTACTCCAAATAATATTTCGGTTTATTTTATTATCAAACCATCATCAGGAGTAAAGTAAATACAGAGAAGCATCAACATATATACATGTATACACATTTTCTTTGTTAATATCTCATTTACTACAACACTGTTCAAGGGACTTTCTGTCAGTTACAAAACTAATTTATAAATACAGTGTTTATAAATTGTAGTACATGAATACAAATAATAAAATGGCCTGCTTTCTTAATGTTAACTCGGAATGAGGCAAGATTTGTCAGGGCTATATAAGCAAATATAGATGGAACATTTTTTAATTTCAAGACATGTTCATTGTACATGTATCATAGTATATTTACTGCTTGTTTGCTTAATTGAAATTTAACATAATTCTCAAGTAGTTATATTTATCTAATAACAGATTGATCCATTTCACTCTGTTCCTTCCTTCAAAACAGTGGAAAACCAAGAGGAAACCTAGAGTAAAGCCCTATTCCTGAGAATGCTGACATAACTGACGCAACATAGTTTGACTTCATTATCACCTGAAGTGGACAGGCCTATCTCTGATTTGTGACTTCGTCAAGGGCTTAGACAGACACCTGTCCAAATGGACACCCTGAAGTGAACAATTGCCTGATTTGGACACCCTGTTTTAAGAAACATTAACATACAGGAGTTA
>JAVFBW010191872.1:0-10267 GCA_034783835.1 Mopalia ciliata
ACAGTTCGCATCTGGTACGGGGAATTAGCGGTCTGTCAATTAAGACAGGCTGATGGAAATCGCATTACTTGAGAACTCATCCTTTAAACGAATAAGACAGCTAGCGATTGATTGCTATCTAAGAAACAATTCTATTGTCATCCTAATCAGTACTTAGCACTAATTGGTATGATATAAGACTACGAGCGAGACTGGGGTAAGCCTAATTATAATGTGTCAGTTGTCTGGAAAACCGTGAGGGTTATCTTGGTAACATAACCATTATATAACATTGAACAAAATATGGCTTCCTGGTGTGAATTTTGTCCATTTTGTAATTTATTAACAAACAGTAATGAAAGATTGACATTTACTGATTGGTTTTGGTTTAAAATAAGTAATAGAAAGTAAAAGACGACTCCAAATCAACATATAAAATATAATATGGCGTTACTTTGACTCCAAACTGAACTTTTTTGGAAAAAAACTATTTTACAATTGTGTTATGTCCATTGCACAACACTGGAGTATCTATTGAAGATTTAACACTTCACCCAGCCCCTATAAGAACATGTTCTTGTGGTCGACTTTCAATGACGTGCAACTCGCCATCAAGGAATCGCTGTATTTTTATTCACGGGATTTTAACCTTACTAATATTCTCCTTGCTCCAAATGTTGAGTTTGTCAAGCTTCATAAGCCATTCTGGTCTTTCAGTTTAATGTTTAACGGGAAATGAAATATTCATTCGGATTGCAGACATTCACAACCACTAAATTTTTCTATTCCATGGCTTATAGAGGCGTACAATGAAACTGTTAACATCATACAATTTATTACAACAGATTTTAGCAGATGAACATTGATCTGTACTTATCGACTTAGTTGTGGGGTTGGTATTGAAAACATTGCTCAGAAATAGTTGTTTAGACAATAAATTGTGGCGATTAGACAATAATTTATGGCGTTTAGACAATAACTGACACCAGTTGTTTGTCCATTACCTTCAGTTTTACGTCAAATAAACACCGGATAATCTCAACACGAGGAAAATGCTGACATTTATGTGTCCTTAACACAATTAATATTAACATTACAACAGTTTGTTTAAAGGGTAGCAATGCCGTTTTTACTTATCACTGGAGTAAAATTAACTTTCCAACATAATAGACACGCTTCACATCTCTTGGTTGTAGTGGCGTCGATCGTTGTTGGTATACACCGCCGTCAAGTAAGTGAAACACCCTTAAGCACGGCGTAAAACACCAATCAATCAATCAATTATTAACAGTAGCGGTATTTTAGGATAGCACTTTCTTATAATAATAAGTACTGCACTAAATCTACAATTTTCCTTTTATCTTCGAGGTTGCCTTGATACATCACTGTCCTGTAGATAGTGTTTGTCCTGACGAGTCACTGTTCTGCAGATGGTGTTTTTCCTGATACGTCGCTGTTCTGTAAATGGTGTTAATCCTGATAGGTCGCTGTTCTGTAGATGGTGTTTGTCCTGATACGTCACTGTTCTGTAGATGGTGTTTATACATATGAGTCAGTGTTCTGTATATGGTGTTGTCTTGATGAGTCACTGTTCTGTAGATGGTGTTTGTCTTGATGAGTCACTGTTCTGTAGATGGCGTTTGTCTTGATGAGTCACTGTTCTGTAGATTGTGTTGTCTTGATGAGTCACGGTTCTGTAGATGGTGTTTATCCTGATACGTCAGTGTTCTGTAGATGGTGGTTTTCCTGATACGTCACTGTTCTGTAGATGGTGTTTGTCCTGATACGTCACTGTTCTGTAGATGGTGCTTATCCTGGCACGTCAGTGTTCTGTAAATGATATTTATCCTGATACGTCAGTGTTCTGTAGATGGTATTTGTCCTGATACGTCAGTGTTCTGTAGATGGTTTTTATCCTGATACGTCACTGTTCTATAGATGGTGTTTATCCTGATACGTCACTGTTCTGTAGATGGTTTTTAGCCTGATACGTCACTGTTCTATAGATGGTGTTTATCCCGATATGTCACTGTTGTGTTGATGGTGTTTATCCTTATACGTCACTATTCTGTAGATGTTATTTTATCCTGATACGTCACTATTCTGCATGTAGATGGTGTTTGTCTTTGTGAGTCAGTCTTCTGTAGATGGTGTTTATCCTGATACGTCACTATTCTGTAGATGGTGTTTGTCGTGATACGCCAGTGTTCTGTAGATGGTGTTTATCCTGATACGTCACTGTTCTGTAGATGGTGTTTATCATGATACGTCACTATTCTGTAGATGGTGTTTGTCCTGATACGTCAGTGTTCTGTAGATGGTGTTTATCCTGACACGCCAGTGTTCTGTAGATGGTGTTTATCCTGATACGTCAGTGCTCTGTATATGGTGTTTGTCCTGATATGCCAGTGTTCTGTAGATGGTGTTTATCCTGATACGTCACTGCTCTGTATATGGTGTTTGTCCTGATACGCCAGTGTTCTGTAGATGGTGTTTGTCTTGGTGAGTCACTATTCTATAAATGTGTTTTTCCTGAAGAAAGTGGTTGCTCTGATACGTAAATGTTCTGTTCTGAACAATTTTGTTCAGAATCCAGTTTTCGCCCAACCTAATGGATCAGCTGTTACATAAGAATTTGCATATCGTGGATCAATACGTTTTAAGTCGCTCAATGTAATCCACAGTCATATTGCATAATTATCAATGTATAGCATATTTCGGTTTTCCTGCACATTGAAAGGCACTTTTATCACAAAGGATATAAAAATTACTTTTATTACTTATCAAAAATAAATTGTAGGCCTACAGCATGAAGAAGGAGTTAATTTTATGATCTACATTTTTCGTCAAGTGGTGTCTCTATTCAAACAATATATTAACCAAGTCAAAAGCAGGAATCCTTAGGGTTATTAGTCAACTCCAAAGGCGTTTTGGGTACCATCTTGTTTATTGTGTGTCACAGAGATACGGACATGGGTAATAACCTTGACCTTCAGAAATCTGCCCACAAAAGAAGCTATATTTTGTCCAACCGTTTTATAGCATGAAGCCTGGTATTCTGCACGAAGTTTTCACCATCCATATGCAATCAAATTCCGGTGTGCTCGGAAATCATTTCTGTGTGTTTAAATGTCGATCTCCGTGAAGCCATCGTCTAGCTAATTATCTACAAGAAATATGCCGACAGTTAAGTGTTAATTGCCCGTAAGAGACACGTCGTTAATGTCTTATTCCCTGGATTCGTTGCGTAAATGTATATAGTGCTTGTCTTGGTTTTTCTGATGCTCTAGAGTGTTGACGCGTCTTGATGTGATAAACGTCATTAGCCATTTCTTCTGGTCTTTCAGCGGGATTCCGTCTGACTAAAAGTTATCATCTATATATTGGTCGTATATCTTCACCACTTTATATAATGCCTCATGCAGAAGCTAATGTCACACCAGTTAATCTTGATGGTAGGAAAGCAAAGGTTTTAATACAGCACTAGAAATTCTTAATTATCCCTCGAGAAAGTCCGATTTTTTAGTCATAAATGAATGTTGACAATTGTTGCATTCAACCTTCCTGTAACTAATAAACGTTCTTATAAGCATACTTGATTGTTTTGTTGATTGATTGATCGACAGATCGATCGATCCATCCATCCATCCGTCCGTCCGTCTGTCCGTCGATCGCTCGATTTGCTGATAAATTGATAGATGCATATTGGTCTTAGTCACATAAGACATTGTTCTTTTAACATAACCGAATATATCCTGAATATTAACAATTCCTCAGCTGCTTAGTTGACATAATCGCCCTGTCTGCAGTGACACCCACTGTAAATAAAACACATCGGTAGATACAACAGTAAGTTTTCAAAAGGCTTTTTCTGCAATCAAATTCTTGAAAATTAAGAATCAATTCATCAATTTCTTGATTTGTTTTATAATTTCAGAGAGAGGTTTAACTCCACGATTTGGATGCCAAAACGAAGATAGTAAACTTCCGGAAGTCCTGACCTTGAGATTCTCGAATGTCCGAAAGAGTAAGAAGAGGATATCATAGGACAACAGTACGAAAATGAAGATTTAAATATCCGGTAATAAAAGCTCCTAATTATGAAAGTCTGCACAGGTATTGGATTCTATTGAAACGTACGTTTTTTCGTTCGACAATTTAATTTTCATCTCACATTTATACAAAATGTAAACATCTTTGTCTTTTATTGCTACATTGAAGACAACATCAGCTGAAGTCATTTTCACTAACCTGAACGGTAAAACCAAGGTTGCCCAAATAATAAGTTAAACAATATGGCCTAATCGCTTTAAGCATTTAAAAAAGTAATCCAGAATAAGAGGCAGGCCTTCAAGATAGAGTGACGTCAACTAAGTCAAGATTTAATTTAATTATATTTCTAAAAACTTTACAAAATTGTCCAAAATGACAATTCACATAACGTTGTAATTGATATATACAAAACAAACACAATTTCTATTATACAGTTTGTTATTTAATTTGAGTCAATGTTATATTTTACTGCCGTCTTGCTGTTAGGTTTGTTATTCTGTCCACGATCGGGAGGCAAATGAAGATCCGACTGGCTCTAATAGACATGTTAGTGCAAGGCCATAGCACTGGTATCACTGAGCTAGAAGATTGGATAGCGTGGAATGATTTATGTAATAGCCTGACACCTCCAAGTAGTGTTCACTGGGTTGATTTGGCACGCTATGTTTATCTTAAGGAAAGTGCATAACTGTTTAAAAAGAGGAGCTGTAAGAAGCCAATAAGGCGTGGTCAGTGAAATCCCATGTGAACGTCATCAGCTATCGACCGATTCTAAAATATAATCGATTCTACTTAACATATTGAGACATTTATTCTTAGATAATGCACCCGGGCCATCTTATTTTGCACTTGTTTTATTTGCTAATTTGTGGCTGATTCTAAGCATTATTCGAGGACCTACCTGCGGAGGTTCCAACTCTAAGGTATCACCCAGCCATCTTGTCTGGTTTCCGATATTTCGAAAACAAGCTTTCAGCGCGGTGCTACTCCTCGCATCACATCGTGAAAGGACTACGGAATAATTTGCAAACAACAGCATGTGTTCCGCTTTATCTGTCATTATAACGTGTGACCTTTTGATATAAAAATGTCTATACTTTGGTTTCGGCTCTGTTGCATTTACTTGTTAAATGCAGACATGCCTGTACAGGTAAATAAACACTTTATAACCTTTTTTCTTTTCAATATTTAACATAAGCGCGTACATGTATCAACTATTTCGAAAAAACTAGGTCTAGTTCTATGTCTATACACCCAGCCAAGGACAGAGTCTTAATATAACCAAATTTAAAAGACGTTACTAGCCATTTAAATTAAAAAAGTTATTGGTCTCATGCTGGTACACTTTCGTATAAGTCAAATAACCTGAAGTCTAATGTCAAGTCCAAATTTAACCAAATTAAACACGACAAAGTGGTACCGGTAAAGAGATTGTGAGTGATGCATTGATGTCTTCCACATCCCGCTCAAGGTCGGTTCACAAGACACTATGATATACATTTGCCGAGCTTAGAATAAGATCTTGTGGCTTGGCGGTTTAGGTGGCCGGCATTAACTGCCGGCGATTCGATGCCTGACTTAGGACCGACACGTTCGATGGCCAAATTTGTATCAACCTGAAAAAAAACCTAAAAAAGTGTTATCCCCAAATAAGGATAATATTTCAGAATAAACTCTCCGTTATATCGGCTTCGGACTGTTCCTACATGATGTGACAGTTTATCAGCCGTCTTCGATATGCTGTTGATGCATATCTGAGGGATTGTTGTAATTTATGACTCCAGCCGTCCCTGCTGCTTGAAATATTTACGTATTCTTTAATTTTCAACGTAAAATTTATTGCAAAATAATTAGCTTACATAAGTGTTCTCTTCTACACCGTCCGCATCGCGTAACCGTCATGCATACAATTACTTTACCCATCAATATTTTTTTTAAACCGATGACCCAAGACACACTTTGTCGATGGCAGTATATAACACTTGAATGATTTTTGTCTGCAAGACTCCAACCCGGAAGTCAGGAACTACGTTTTTTAAATTTTTATTTTCTTTGATTTATTAAGGTTTTGATTCGGCAAATCCTTGAGAATTTCATTTCCACACTTGATTGTGAACTAAATTTTAGCGAATGTATAGTGCAAACTATTAATAAAGATCCCGAAAAACAGGGGATTACCAGCGAAAAGATGTCTCGGTGATACCTTAGAGCTGGAATCTCCTCATGAAATTTCGAGGTAGGTCCGCGAATAACATTTAGAATGATTGGACGCCTCAAATATTGGCGGAAATTAATGCGCGATGGCCTGGTGTGGTGTACGAGAGCTGTCTTAATAGTCATGTCCACTATAGAAACTCTCGCGAGAATACGATTGCTATCAACCATTCTTGTTTTATGTGACTTCTTGTGAAATCAACCAAAGGTGCTTTTGACTGATGAGCTGAGATCACGAACAAGTAGCGCCGATTGGATAAATCAGCACAAATGAAGAGAACTTTGATGAAGTAACACTTGTCCCCTTGAGTTAGGAGCTTCACGGCTTAATCAACCGGAAGTTTCACCATTTGCCGCAGATAGTTATAAAGTTTGGATTAGCTATAGAGCTTGGGACACTATTCAACAAAAGTCATGATTTTTAGAAGGGAATTGAATCACATCTGAAAGTCATCTTTTATAGAACGTATTGGTCTGGTGGACGGACCCTACAATTGTAAGCTTTTTAACTTTCTCTCTTTAGTCTCACAATATGTGTTTCTTTACATATGTACATCTGTTCCTTTTAATACGCTAATAAATGAAGAGCGGTGGGTAATTTGTTCTGATACGTCAGCGTTTTGTCGACCGCATTTGTTCTGATATACGTCAGCGTTTTGTCGACGGCATTTGTTCTGATACGTCAGTGTTTTGTCGACGGCATTTGTTCTGATATGTCAGCGTTTTGTCGACCGCATTTCTTTTGATACGCCTTAGGTCTGTCGATGACATTTGTTCTGAAACGCCAGAGGTCTGTCGATGGCATTAGTTCGGATACGTCAATCTCATGTGGATTTAACTTTGACTGCTACATCAATACTACCTCCAAAGCGTTTGTCAATAACACTTATTTAATATGTACATTTAACGAGCGAATAACGTGACTATCGCTGATATTCATCAGTGTTCCAGGGCGAGTAATTTTTTTCTAGTATTGCTGGAGCAATTCTTGCATAATAAGTGTGAATTTAGTGGATCGATGTAATCTTTAACACAAAGCCAAGGGCGTAGGGAGACGACAATACATCCACGAAGTTAAGCCGTATGATATAGCCTACAATTCGTGTTAAGTTGTTCTGGCTGTCTTAGTGTCAAGAAAGCTGTTTTGTTCATAACTTGATCCGTAACATTTAACAGGAATATTAATAAAATTGTACAAGACAGGAAATGAAGCTTTTTGAAGCTGAACGGACAGTTCTCGCCTCACTACATCCTTTAGGGAATACAATCACTTGCATTATATGCAGCCTTAATTAACAAACTGCATACCTTTCTTTATGATGAAAAAGTCGCAGACAGAAATTGTGGTGAGATACAGGTGAAACTGAATCTGTGAAAGGCCCATATGGCCTTGACCTTCTCAACCTTCTACGTGTTTGTCCATTACTGCAGCACACAATAACCCGTTCAGCTTGAAGGTTTAAGGTCCTGGTATAACAAGCCTTACGTTTCTACACATTGATCAAATCTATATAGCTGAATGTTCATTAATAAAATGGCAATTATTACAGATAGATATCTCAGTTTTTATAAATTACTTTTTCAGTCTATAGCTTTTAGCAGTAATCGTGTAAGTAAATACAGAACGAAACTGTTAATTTACAGAAAATACTACATCGACCTATCCTAAGCATCTGGGAATTTTTAATGGCAAGGGATAATATAACTACTGCTTGTAAACAAATGGTCCTTCTCTTTCCTAAGTAGGTTATTCAAGCTCGACAGGAAAAGATGTAGAATTAATGTGTACAAGTTTTGTGATACTCGGTTTTCAATATATGCGGACATAACAAGTACAAAGGCATTCAATCAAATAAAATATGATTGTCTTCGCACGATCACTGGTCTCACCAGAAGTACACTGCCCCATCTACTGGAATTGAACCATGAAGTATCTGACATAAAATCCATCCATATTAATGAACAGCAATATATCTTCCACCAAACACCTGACCACAGAATCAAATAATGCTAACCAACCCTAACTACTAATAGAACCCGTATCCTCAAGGATTCCCATTTACTATTACCCTTGTAGTGTCCGGAATCCCAGTTCATCAAAAGTTTTTTTCTCCCCAAACACTTTTCCTGGCCTGAAGGAAAGAAAAATAGGCCTAACAAAATGCAGTCCACCAGTATACGATTACTGGAGCTTACAAACCAGTCAAAAATGCTATTCCTTGTCGCCTTCACACTGGATCCAGTTAGATAAATAAAGATCATTGTTTTAACCATATTTAGGATAATCAAGATAACATGATTTTCCGGAGACTATACCACCGAGATGATCCACAAAGGAAAGCAGAGAAACGTGCTCGAATAAAAATATAGGGAATTTATAATAGACTCAACGTTTGGGAGAATAAACCATCATAAGGAGCAATGAGGCAAAAAACAGAGTCAGGTATATGTACATAACTAAAATAATGCCAAAATCCAGAACGAAACTGAAATACATATATTAGAAATAATACACCACAATCTACAAGCATGGCAGGTAAAATAAAAATAGTTATTTGGCAGGGATAAACACAACACTTGTTAATACATGAAGACCACAGTGAGGGAAAAGACAGTAGTCACAATATGTGAATTTGCGATTTCCACCTTAGCTATGAGCTCAGAGCATAAACCTTCCCTCGCATATTGTTGTGTCCGAAAACGACCGTAGTCCTTAAATAGCAATGTCTGAAATGAATATACCCCACTTAAAACTACCGAATTTCAAAGCAATAATTCTGATTTTCTGTAAATCGCTTTTGTGTGACTTCGGTATTTTTTCCCCTGTGGGCTACAAATATGACATAGAGTAGGACGAGATTCTGATAATATATTACATATCAAGAAAATATTAAATGATAAGGAAATAGTGATTGAAGGATTTGACAAATATTACACAAATAAATCAAAAATTGGGTAACGAGCATATCTACACCAACCCTATTCAACATTTAAAATCCATGTCAGTTAACAAATTTTTGCTTTTTTTCGGGGTAAATCCTAAGACATTTTTTAATATTTACTTATCACTTATGTTTTTTTTATCATTGCATTTATTATTTGCCTCTGTCTTGAATCATCAAGATGTATATATTGCCAAACGTTATGTATATCATATAGTTAGAAACAAACAGATAATGAAGGACTAGATGCTCTTCGCTGATTGGATGTAACCATTTGATCGCAGAAACATAAATTTAACTCACAGTTTCCTTACACCTGCTTTCTTGGACTCAGTTGGATATTCAGTTGTCAAGAAAACTTTAGACAACTACATGTCAGCGAAGCCTAGTCTGTTAGATTTAAACCTGTCTCTCTTTCTCGGATAACCTACTTCCTCGCCTGTTCCTTTTAATAAGCCTAATTGACGTGTATCGTGTAACAATCTCATTTCGTATAAACTGTTGCTATGTCCAGTGATGATCGTACAAACGATTGCTTGGGTAGAGAAGGCGTTAAAGTATCTTACGACACGGAATTATTCTCAAAGAAGGATCTCCAAATTCACAGTTTTTATGACACATATTCTGTACCTTTCACAGCTCTTTGTCATCTATATGCGTAGATCAGACTACACGTGTACCACCATGTCACACCCAACACATTTCCAAACAACAACAACAACAAAAATGACATTCTTCTAAACGACATGATAGAGAAATATAATGAAACAGGTGCGCATTTTTTGCTGTCGTGTGTCGTAGGCCTATAGATATCCTTTATCCTCACTGCACAACAGCCAAACCTGTCCAAAGGATCACTGAAGTTGTCTATTTGCACTGTTGTCCCTATGATGTGTTGACTCTGTAGAGGTGTGTCTTGGCACTGCTGGCAATTAGTTCCATTGACTCTGTAAAGTTGTCTATTTGCACTGTTGTCCCTATGATGTGTTGAATCTGTTGCCTTGTGTCTTGGCACTGCTGGCAATTAGTTCCATTGACTCTGTAAAGTTGTCTATTTGCACTGTTGTCCCTATGATGTG
>JAVFBW010191883.1:0-19764 GCA_034783835.1 Mopalia ciliata
GTCCAAAAACAATTAATTTGTTTGATTGGGTGTTTAACACACTCAAGGTTATTTCACTTGTACAGACTGTATCTATTTTATTAGACCAGTTTCAAATATAATGTTGTCAACAGGCAGAGGTTTAGTGGTAAATTTTCTAACACTTCTTTAATTAATAATTTGACAGCATTAATATCTGCACCATAAATTCTGTTATTTTTATGCAAATCATAAAATGTGCCATTCGAAATAATTGCCATTCAATAAAAGGGATAAAATAGCATATACAGGTCAAACTTTTAGTTCAAAAGGAAAAATTTCACGTTATTTGGGATTTGACAGTTACGAATTACCTCCCTTTATTGTCTATCTTGTGAATAGTCAAAGGTGCAATTTAATGCTCGCCAATAACTTTTCGGAACAACAATAGAGCTTCATTAAACCTTAGAAATCCCTATTTGAGAGAGTGCATTCGTACAACTTGGTGTATTAGAATGTAGAACGGTAATGTAGGCCTATTGGGTGTAATTCAGACTCGAGAGATAGCATACACTTTTGTCTGAAATATACTACCTTGTAAGATGTGAAATTATAGTGTATTAGTTTAGAAAGTATGCACGTCCGATCGTTTCTTATTTCAAACAACGGTGAATTACGTGTAGGCCTACCTTATGCTATTCATAACAAGATACGCTGACACGGTTTAAATTTTAAAGATAACGATTTTATTGAACGATTTATAGGTTTCTATAAATGGTAGTAATTTAGAAGAGGATGCTTTTAAGTTAACATCCCATTTTGTAACCGTTTCCCTTTGATTTCATCTTCAGAGGGAAAAAAATTGTGTTGTTTGAATGGGCAGGATTTCAGAATGACCAGCTATTGTGGATATGAGTTCTAACCTAATGGACCTCAAAGGATTGTTGGCTCTATTTGAAGTAGATTTTTGGTTTACAAACATATTCGTTTATGTAGCTTAATGGAAATGAAATAATTGATGGCTCTAATTTTTTAGTATTACCAACATATTGTTTCAGACACTTGTTACAAATGATGAGGTATATAATTTTTTTTGAATCACAGCTCAATACGTCTACAAATAATAAACATTTCTAGTCTGTAGCCCAACACAGGAGGTCTCAGCTGGTGTGTGGGTCACTTGTTTGCAGCTAGTGTTAATACAATTTGAAGACTTGTGTGAATTAATACATAGAGATTTTGGTACAGCTGCTGATTTTAGGTGCTGATTTAAGTTTAGACCTTACTGTTCAGGTATCTAAAGGATTCGGACACTATCCAGGCTGATAGTAGGCTGAAGTTTAGTGACTATAATCTCATATACATGTTTAAAGCTGCTATTTTGCTTTAGCTGAGGATTTACATTAAATAAATTGTGAAGACGTTCCATTCTTTCCCATCGACGGTTTCCGTGTATTGTATATTGAGCACTTATTCACTGACGCCGCATGTGGTTGATTGGTGTTAGCCTGTTCAGATATTGATCACAGCATGAAAGAGGTAAAAGTGTACGTCGTCAAATAGATCAGAAATACATTTTACCCATTTTCTCTGCTTTCATTTTTCAGTGTACAGTACTTGGGAAAATGCCTACTCCTCCGCTGTTTTTATACCTACAGAACTAATTTTTTGCACACGTCATCTTAATATATAAAACTAAAAAAAACGGTCATTCAGATTTTAGTTTCTTAAATAAAGTTATAAGACGTTGAAATTTCACTATTTTGACTCATTTTTTTGATTTTTTACCTTTAACGCAATATTGCCAAAAAACTAACACAAATAGGAAAAAACTGAATGACTGTTTTTTGGTTCACATAATGTTTTATACGTTGATCTAAGATCGAACAGTTGACGTAAATATTGTAAAAGAAGTAGCAATTTGAAAAAGAGGTAGAAAAAATGTAATTTTTATGCAAAATATTTTTTTCTGTAAGTTAAAGAAAAAAATAATTTACTTATTATTGTTCTGCAGAGACGATTCAGAATATATATATATATGTGTTGCAAAATTCACAGTAGTTTAGAAGTAAAAGGGCAAAACGTAAAAACACCCTGTAGGGGGATTAGAGTATCCATACGGTCTTGCTGGACCCCTTGGTCGAATTTCAGAACACCCGTTGTATTTAGTCTCTTATTCAGAATAATATAAATCTACCCCTTATACATAACACATCTCGAGATTAAGGTCTATTAAGAAACTTGTCTCTGAGAGTTATCTAGAACATAAGATGATTGTTCGATTTTAATTGATCTACATCAATGAGTCAGTGTGATTGCTTCAACAAATATATATTTGTGAAAACTGAATACTCAGAATTTCATAGTGGAAATGTGGTGAAAATCCAATTTTTATTTCTAAAAATATGTAAAAATGAGTAAATGCAAACAAACAAAAATAGACTGCCTTTTCATGGTTTATTTCTAGAAAGGCAATTAGGATAAGACTCAATAAATTAGTTGAACGAGTAGAATAGTCCTTGAACTTGTGAACGTTACCTCATTTTTTTGAAATATTGATTAGAACGATCCCAGTGGATTTTTTGTTGTGGTCTATCCCACCTTAAAAAACTGAACGGTGATAATGTCAATCAAGTTGTAGAATCCGAACTTGTACACGAAAACACCAGAACCGCTTTATAGTATTGACTGACAAGTCTTCAAAATAAATATAGATTAGATGCAAGTTAGAGTTCATTTCAGTTTCTCTTTTGTTTTTAGACGATTATATTAGCGTATATTTCACTTATAAGACGATGGATTATCCATAACACACTTTGTACATAAATGCGATGGAAAACCGAGAGGAAACCACGAACGCATTACCCCAGGGATTGCCGAAGTCACATCGTGTGACTCGAACCCGTGCACGGTACAGCGAAGTAGGATAAGTCGGCTGACCTTCTATTCCCTGAGTCACGTGCCGGAGGATGAGGGAAATTCTAACCCTGACCGCTTTGTTTATCGCAGATCCAACTCCCTCCCTTCACAGACTCGCACTGCATGAGCATACTGAGAAAACCTTTGAAAGTTGAATACAAAAAAAAAAAATATAATATTCAAATATAGATTATCCAGCCACAACTTATGCACTCAAAAGGGTAGATATCTGAATTTAGACAGGGCGGAAAGGTTTTGTAATGTTTGTAATGTGAGACGAATGGAAGATGAATTTCATTTTATATTAATCTGTCCATATTACGTAGACCTGCGTAAAAAATATATCAAACCCTACTACTGGAAAAAACCATCTGTGTTTAAATTAGTCCAACTGCTGTCAACTGAATGTGTTAAAGATCTACGTCTTCTCGGAAATTACCTCATTCAGGCTGATGCTAGACGTATTCAATGTATCAAGTATTAATATCCACTGTGTTTAATAATGCTCAGTATATAGCTGTATACTTGTACGAAGAAAAGTTTACTCCCCATATTAATATTGTACTGCAAGGTCATAAATATATGTAATTGTATATTCTGAGGAGCTGTAGCTCAAAGAAATAAAAACTCAATCAATCAATAAATAAATACCGCTAGTACCGCAATCTGATTGGTCAATTCGTTTCAGCTTAATATATTGCTTAAGTGCTCTCCGATTTTTGTCAAACCTTGCCGGAAGTACAATCCTCTGTATAAAATATGCCATCTAATGACGATAATGTTGCCAGCTTACATGGATTTGTCCATTGCATATGGTTAAGTCATGTAATACCCACGATAGTGGACAGACGTATTATGCAGTCTTCACATTGCTCTTGGTAAGAATAGATATACCAGAAGGTCCAATATAATCAGACTTTACACATTCCTATACCTATAATTGGGTCCAATCCAATAATGTGGTACATCTGGCGACCTTCAGGTATATAAGTCACGTGATGTGGCTCCGGCTTTTTTTATGAGGTGTCCTCTCGGTTTTCCACCGTGATAAGGCCAGGGGCAATGGGAAGTTATTTACAAAATACCCTTGAGTATGAAGTTAAATCCTATAAAATGGTACAAAAATTAATCTGGGTCGTTTTATTCATTATAATTAAGATCAGACCCGATAAACGTGCAATAAATGTTAACATTAACAACAAGTTTTAAAAATGACATGGCCCAACAATACTTTGTGGCCAAGAGTATATATATTCTAATTCGAGTTTATTGGGTCGAACCCGCAATTTATATTACTAAGCATAATTATAATATTTTTATCATCAGCCGTATGCAGAAGACCCAATAAGCAATACATACATATAAATTAGGTCAGATTCGATTATTTGGAATACAAACTAATGTATATTCATACTTTTGGGTCATTTGGTATATACACTATTGGGTGACACACAATAATCGTGTAATAAATGTAAACGTGAACGTGGCCCAACACTACGCTGTGGACAATATTATACCTTTTCTAGTTCGAGCTCAATGGGTCAAACCCAGTAATTTGTATAATTTAGTATAATTATAATTTTTATTTTCGACCGTATAAGCTATAAGTTTGGGTCTGATTGGATTTTAAATACCAGATATTTCAGAAGACCCAATAACCAATATATACATGTACTAGTACATATGATTTGGAAAAAAAATCCGTGTATTGTTTGGTCATTTTGTATATTAATTATTGCGTCAGACCCAATAAAAAGGTAATAGATGATACTATTAACTACACGTGCTAACTATGATGTGGCTCAACAATATCTGTGAACAGTAACATATATATTCTGGTTCGAGCTTATTGAGTCGAACCCAATAATTTATATAATTTACTATTATTATAATATTTTCGTTTTCAACGGTATAAGCTCATTGGATTTTTCATAATGGATATTTCTGAAGACCCAATAAGCGACATATTGTGTACAATTATATATATAGTATAGTTCGACCCAGTAGTTTGGAACAAAAGTTAATCTGTATATGTATACATATTATTTGGTCATTTTATATATTGATTATTGGGTCCGATGCAGATGCAGATACAGATGATACTATTAATTGGATGTTTTCTCTCATGTTTTATTGATATATATAAGCATACAAAGAAGCAAATTGATAAAAAAAAAAATTAAAAAATACTTTAAACTTTCATACGACCCAATAGCCTATGTAAAATATGTGAGACCCAGTAACATGTGAGTTTCAATATATATTTATTTATAGATATATATATATAGTCGGTAGAGTGTTGGGCCTGTAACCCAAAGGTCCCGGGTTAAATTCCCGGTGGAGGCAAGCAAATTTTTCTCTCTTCGTTTATTTAAAATATATATATGCCAGAACCAGGCTTTCGGATTTACTCAAGCAAAAACCAACTGTGAGTAATATTTAGATCAAAAAGATGCTAATTTAGCGTCCCTGTATCTGTGCTTTATGAAGAGAGAAAATCGCCGTCTTCACTGGGTAAGAATTCGAGACTCACTTTGCCATGAGCCTCTGTAGCTCGGTAGGTAGAGTGTTGGGCCTGTAATCCAAAGGTCCCGGGTTCGTTTCCCGGTTGAGGCAAACAACTTTTTCTCTTCGTTTATTTAAATTAAATATTGCCAGAACCAGGCTTTCGGATTTACTCAAGTAAAAACCAATTGTGTGTAATATCTAGATCAAAAAGATGCTAATTTAGCGTCCCTGTATCCGTGCTTTATAAAGAGAGAAAATCGCCCTCTTCACTGGGTAAGAAGTCGAGACTCACTTTGCGGCTGTAGCTCAGTCGGTAGAGTGTTGGGCCTGCAACACAAATGTCCCGGGTTTGATTCCCGGTGGAGGAAGCAAATTTTTTCCCTTCGTTTATTTAAAATATATATGTGCCAGAACCAGGTTTTCGGATTTACTCAAGCAAAAGCCAATTTTGAGTAATATCTAGATCAAAAAGATGCTAATTTAGCGTCCCTGTGTCTATATGAAGTGAGTAAATCACCGTCTTCACTTGGTAAGAATTCGAGACTCAGTCGGTAGAGTGTGGAGCACTATGTCCTCACTTGGAGGTGGTTCCAGAAGCATGTCGGGGGATAGTGAACAAAGAATAAAGCGGATGAATTATATGAAGGAATATACAGCAAAGTTGATATTGAATGGCAAAAAAGTGAGTGCAGCTGAGGTAATTGAGGCGGTAGAAGCCGAGTGTGGTCTGGGATCAATTCTAGTCTGTGTTCCAAAGGCCGAGTGTTACGAAATTACAGTGGTAGATAGAGCAGCGTTGAACATACTGATATATGGATTACAGATTAAAGGTGAGATGTTCCAAGTTATAGAGATTACACAAAGAACAGTCCTCGTATCATTTATGTATTTACCATCATACATCGACGATATGGATATTAGACACAAATTGTACCAGTTAGATGTTACTGTCCTTTCTGAAATCAAAAGGAGATATCATAGGGGTACAACAGTTGCCGATGGAACTCGGTTCGTCAAGGTATTATTGCCACCGGGTTTGAAGTCGTTACCTTACGCAATGCAGTTTGAAACGGCCGCAGGACGCGAATATTTTCGTGTACTACATGATGGACAGGTTAAAGTGTGTTCGATATGCTTGTCTGACGAACACTTATACAAACAATGCCCTAGATACGTATGCTTCAGGTGCAACCAACAGGGCCACGTAGTCAGGGCATGTAAAGCAATGGCGTGTGAATATTGTGGAAAATTTGGGCAAAATTGTTTGTGTCTTGAGGAAGATGGAATCCTTTGTGAAAAGTGTGGGCTCAGTGCATCTGGGTGTACGTGTGTTGACAGTGACGTCACATCTCCAAATTCATATTGGAGATAAGATATTGCGACAAAAGCAGGAGCATTAAGACTGAAATTGTAAACTTGGTTATTGAAACCAAAGAACAGTTCTGGAATCAGGCATTGTTCGGTAACCCACGAATTGATGTTAATGGTAGGATGCTTAAATCAGATATATTTAGTAAATCTGGTGTAACCTTAGTAAGACATATACTTTATGAAACTGTGCCTGGGTATCTTCCAGTATCTGGTATCTATGAAATTATTGGGGAAGTTTTCCCGGATGCTGATTTTGGGAAAGTAAAGGCAATGTACACATTGATAAAATCATGCATTCCACCTGAGTGGATAAACCCCTCGCTTTATGACCGACCCTGTGGAGGAGATGAGATTGTGGTAGAGCGAGATGGGAAAGGTATATTGATTAAAACGTTGACAACTAAAGATTTTTATTGTATTTTAAGGAGTAACATAGAAAAGCATTGTGCTAGTTTAAAAACATGGATGTGTTTATTTACAAACCTTGATTTTAAACCTTACTGGCAACTACCGGCTCTGCGAGTAAAATCTCCTGAATGTAGAGATGTAGATTATAGGATTATACACAACGCTATATTTACGAAGGAGAAATTGTTTACAATAGGAAAAGCAACCATGTCATTATGTGACGTTTGTAAGTCTGCTCCGGAAGACTTAAATCATTTGTTTATTGGCTGCATATCTATTCCCAATTTTTCAACTTATATTGCTGAGAAATTAGAAGTTCTCTTTCAGTTTACATCTGTGGGTTACCTGAACGCTATAGAGGATAAAACTCCGATTTTGTTTGGTTACCCTGGAAAACACCCACGGGTCAATAGGAATTTTGTTAATTTTTTCCTTAGTTGTGCTCGTTATTGTATCCTCAAATGTCGCAATTTATTGATGTATCACGGAAAATCTGTAAATGTCGTGCCTATATTCAAGTATTATTGTCAAACTTCTATTAAACAAAGATTTTTCTACTATGTTGAGAAGGGGCTAAATAGCCAGTTTGAGAACGACTTCCTTAAATTGAACCCGCTTGTGCGAATAAATACGCACAATTGCTTAGAAATCAGATTATAACTTGTTGTAATGTGTGTATTCAAATGAGCTGAATAATGATAAATGTCCCCTTTCTTTCTGTGATATATACTTTTAATGGGATCGATTGTTAAATTTGTGTTGTTCTGATGAATAAAGACTATCTTTCAAAAAAAAAAAAAAAATGGCTATTAACATCGTCGGGATCTGATTTTCTGTTCCATAGGTTGAGAACCTAAAAAAGAAAAAATGATAATCAGCTTTAAAAATAGTAAGTTCTAAAGCGGGTCTGGTCATGTCAAGCCCATGCAATGATTATATCAAGCTGGACATTCTGAAATGGAGAATCAAGAAACTGTACATTTGACGACGGATCGTCCACTTAACATTGTTCTATCCTCTCCTAATTACTGTGGAATCCTGGGCGGAATCGTGAATTACGGGAGACACATCGTGGGCGAATCACTGATATACCTGATGGCCGACAGACAGCCATGATCCCGTGAACGGTACATCGATGTAGGATTAGTAAACATACACGCTAACCGCTCGGCCGTGGATTTTTTACTGCTATAGAAGACAAAAGCTTTCACCGACTGATGATAGCATGGCAGCATGCTGCTTGACAATTACGTGTATGGTTTATGTCCCACTAACAGCGTTCTTCATAGTTGTATTTGTGTTAGGTGATTTTACTTTTATAAGGACGAAGAACTAAAAAGAAACTAATAAAAGCCACATTTAAAACCTGGCCACCAAAAAATGTTATAAGCGGTTGTTTGGAAAAAAATTATATTCCTTGAGTGCATGGAAAAGTTAGAATTTATATCCCAGAAGCAACTGTTTGGCTGGAGGGCGTACCAATGATAAACGTGTCGAACTATCATGACTTCAATTCACATGTCATTCTCAGACTTGTTATCGTTGACATCCGAAGTATACAACTTTCAAACTTTTGGGATACGTTTTCTTTGCGTACAAACCCTCTGAATAAGGACCGCAGTTTGTTTGAAGATTGCCAATGCTGTATTTTGGTACCAATGGAGGAATATTAACTTACCGACAGTATCTAAACACTTCCTATCTTAGGTTGACGTTAGTGTCAGTTTTCGTTGGAATGCACCGCAGTCATATAAGTAAAATATCTAAAAACACCAATCAATTCAATTGATTCAATTTGTACTCAATCAATGTTCCACACCAGCGGTCTAATTATAAATATTTATAAGAATAATATAGAAAAAAGTGTATTCGGGAAAATAATTCGGTTATGGATTTGACATAAAACGGCTTTTGTCGTTAAAAAACAACAACAGGGATACACATTGGTATAGCGAAAAAAAAAAAAACCTCTCAAAACCCAAATAAAAAATTGATCAAATCCATTCAGCCATGTTGAAAACTTTGCTTACTGAGAAATAAATATCACTATGCAATTAATCACGACTGATGGCGACCTATGAGATCAATCTGTCAATTGCGTGATGTTAGCTCGTGCAGATATGTCAACATTCACCTAATTGGCAAATTCCAAACATTTATTTTAGGTCATTGATTTCGTTTCTGATACATTTTTTCATTCCCTCCAATTTCTATGATGGAACTTGCATCACCACACCATGTCAGGTGTACAATTCATAATCGCAGTGTGACCTTTTGGTTGCACTATGTTGATTGATGTCGCTACAGATCATCGAATTCATGGAGATGACCCCCAGAAAAGAAGTATTTTGAATAGTATGAATCCAGTCGTAATGTACCAACGTACTATAATAAAGACTAAACGATCGATGTATTCCGATCTTTCACCAACCAGAAAACTTAATTTATTTAATGCACGGAAAACAATGTTGCTTTTCTGAAACAGTAATGTGATATGTCACAATCTGCCCATATTTCATCAAAAACGAGAGTTCTGCTATATTTGCACAGTTCAAACTGCTTAGATCTTTCACATCTATTTATTCCATGTTCTTTTTTTAACACATCTGATGGCGATTGTGTTCAAGTATTTCATGGCCCATTCGTTTCATACCATTTTTTGAAAACACACCACAAAAGGCGAACTTTTTAAAAAGGTATATGAATAGAGCCAGAACTCGTGTTTCAAGTTGACCTGGAGTCTTCATTATTAAATGTGCGCGCTTGTTAGGAAAAATGTATGCTGGATTTGAAGAGAAACCAGAGTTAACAGATGTAAACAACATATAATTCTGATTCCTTGAACTCTGTGTAAATCACCACTTGCAAAACTAGACTGAAGACCTACAGTCTGCCCCTTTGCCCGTTGAAAGCACTGTTACAGACACAGATTTCTGCTGGTTCGTTGTTTTGCACAGAACTACAATTGTGTACGGGATAGAGAACACCAACCAACCAGTGAGAACTGTTCTCTTTCCCCAGGAACCTGACGTTTTTTTTTCTGGGCGGCTCAATGTGCACTAGGCGACAAGGAATCTGAGATAATAATAACAAACAATGGACAAATAAATTGAGACAATGGCATTACGTTAACTTTGCAGAATGTAAATAGCGAGTAAAAAGTCAACATTCTTTCATGGTTGACCTTTTTTTATTGTTCTTAATTGCTTTTTATTTAATTATTATTGGTCTTCTACTGTTACATAATTTTGTGTGACTATGACTCTTACATGTTTTATTTTATTCTACCTTATCTTTCTTTATATTTAATATGGCTATGAACAAGTAAAAAAAGGCTGTAACTGATATTTAAAAAAAAAATTGTGTGATTTGAAGGGTAGCGGAATCCATATCAGAGAACCAGCTGTAAAACCACAAATTCAAACAAACTGGTACATATACTTTATCATTGCTTCATTTAAGTTTCATAATGTCGTAAACGGGTTTGGTTAGACAATTCATATACTGCATTCCAATTTAACGCTATGAGAAGACCGACAGTAAGAGAAACTGGACTGACCAGACGAGCAAGCATGCAGAACATCTAAAATCAGCTTAGATGCAGAGAAGTTTAAATTGAAACGTTTGGGAAAAGTTGATATTCTAATCACGTGTTCAAACTTAAAGTTTGCAGTAATTGTATTTTTCAGCAGATTTCTTTCCTTTCTTTTATTGTAAACGGAAGTCCTCATTTTGTGCCGGTAAAGAAACACAAATTTATATTTAGCACTCCGGATTTAACCTATTTCGTTCAAAGGGACACATAAGTATTTGCACTTTAATGCTTGAAGACATGACCTTAAATAAATAACCCTAAAGGGTTCCATCAGAGCAATATTTTTCTATGAGTGTATTCAACTTCAAACGTGTTATTCAACCGTCGTGTGGGACATGAATACGTCTTGTTTTATTTATTAATGATCACAGAACTTATGAACTATCAACATGCACATAAATAAAACAGACCATCGAGTCGTTGGCTTTATTTCGACTGATAGTTAATGAACAGAAGCATAAAAAGAACAATGATAATACGTTGGAAAATATTGAGGCAAATTCGGTTTAAAGCGAAAACAGATTCCTATAGGGAAAAGTACAAAAAAATTATTTTCAAACTGTCGTTTATAACGACAGCAATATTTGCTAAGAATTGTTTAAAAACCGCTGGGGGAAATCTTAATTCTCCACAAGAAATTGAAGTGCAATTCCGCGGTAAAGTTTTTTAAGCATGCAATTAACCTATATTTCAAACACATTGACAAAATATAAAATATTTAGTTGCTTTGGAGGGATTATAAATTGTATTGTAAAGACTAGGTAAAAAATCATTCATAAATTACTAGAATGTTTTAACTTGTCAAGACAGTATCCGCAGCAATACCCACTCAAGACAAATATAACTGAGATAATAAACGGTTGAAAACGTTCGTCTTACTACGGTCGGAAATTGACTGGCCAAGAAAACGGCTCGCTTGTATTGGTTGCACTTTTTGGTCGCTGGCAGAACACTTGAAATGGCACTGAGAATCTTCCAGCGTTAATATTTCCCCCAGTATAGGTTGACTGCAAATGGTCTGTTGTCAAAGGTTCGAAGAAAGGAACAATTAAGATTAGAATAGATAAGGATATTGTCAGGTTAGTTAAAGGAGAAAGTCGAAAACAGCCCTGTTGTGATCTTTGGTAGAATAAGAACAGATTGATGACTTGGAGCCAGGACAGACTATAAATATTTTTTCGGGAGATATGTTGATCCCATTAAAAGTTTTGTACATATAATGTTTCTAAAGCAGAACTCATTTTTGCATAACCGGTATATAGAAGTCAACAAGAATAAATGAAAAGTTTAAATGTCTACAACTATTTATTATTGAGAAAGCTGCCCCTTTAGGAATATAGACAGTTTCAAATCTTAAGCGATGTTAGGTATGTCTGGTTGTAAGGGGTTGTGATTCAATTTACATGTATTGACGTCCGAGGGCAGACGAAAAATTAAAATGTAAAGGATTTGGACAATTTACGTCTAAGTTCTTAATGGCAATCAATCATTATTACACAACTATGGGCTAAGTGATTAACTCCATACTCTAGTTTGCTTCACTTATGCGGACGAATTGCTAATACAATTCGTGAAAATAGCACTAGAGGCATCGTAAGAAACGAATCTGTTAGAATTTTAGAAAAGTTCTAATGAAAACGCTGTCAGACAAAAAGACAAAATTAATGTTTATAAAACGTAATAATTTGAGAAAAACCAGTACAGGCATACGCCGTCAGACATAAATCAGCAAAAACATCTCCTTTGGCTTTTTATTGTTCTATGTTGATTACGGCAGATAGAAAAAACAGAATCCCGTTGTCTGCATACGTAATCTAGTAAAATTGGATTCCCCTTTGGCGCTGTTTTATTACAAAAACAGAAACAAGCTATAAGTTAAGGGAAACATATGAAATGCTTGTGTAAAACGATCAGAGAAAGCTTGTTGGGTTTAACATCGTACTCAAGGGTATTTCACTTATATGACGACGGATTGTCCACTACAAACTGCACACGCTACTACTAAGCCACGGTCGAAGGCGAAACGTTTACGAGATGTGGACTGTGTGCACATTTCCAAAGAAAATATATCCATATAAATATAGTAAATTAATATAAATGTGTAATTAACAGTTCGTTGGAAACATATGAATATTCCGGAGCTATTGCTGTTCAATAAAAAAATGATAGCAAAAGACCTTCAAAAGGAAGCATAGAAAAAAAGCCATGAGAAAAACAATTCCCCCATCATGAATTCGAAAAAAACTGTAACCGATTGTTTCTGGAATAGAGAACAATCTGTCTATTGGCATGTGGGTAGAGAATGTCACTTTAGTGAACCTTCTGGGAAGCTAACATTTGTTTCCTGTCGATCAAAAAAAAAAAAAATATCGGTGTTTGATGTGAAATTCAAAGGCACTCTGAAACTGATACTGATGATCAGCCTTCCCCAACAATATCCAATCAACAGAGACCAAAGAAAAAAACCAGTAAAATTTTGGAATCGAGACAAAAAATCTGTTCAAGATTTCAACAGATTCTGGAGTTTCCGTTGCAAGGAAATAATTATACAGTGCAGAAAGTCTTGTAATTTTCTTCTCTTGTAGTACTTGTCGGTATAACCCTCGCTTCAGAACTGAAAAATGTATAGGGTGTGATCAATGCGATTAAGATTGCATTGGAATTTGCAAAAAAAAAAAAAATCAAATTAAACAAGAAGAATGTCCTTTTTTGTCTCATATATGTGTTCATAATTTTACAGCCTATCATATTAAAAGGGAAAAGGGAAACACCCAGACAAATTTCACACACTAATGTTTCAGACTAATAAGTGGGTTGTATTTAATAGATAAATTGAAAACTCATGAGCTACTTCATGTTATCATTTATCAGACTCGCAACGAAGAGTAAACGTTAAGTTGAGCTCCGGCTTAGGCCAGTTTCTTTGAAGAACAGCCGAGCTGTCTTTACTTAACACTAGAGGACATTTATCTTTCCAGCGTTATAAGAACGTTTCACATCTTAGTTGTGCTAGTGTCAATAATTGTTGAAATACACCACCGTCATATGAGTGAAAAACCATTAAGTACGGTGTAAAACACCAATCAATCAATCAATTCATTGGTAAGAGACGTACCGGTATGCACAATAGCTCTTTATAATCTTAATCTTAATGCACACGATGTACCAAAAAACTCAAGAAGAAATAGTAATTATATGGTAAAAGATGTGAAAATCAATACTTTAACTGCAGATAAAATCGTATAATTTATTTCCACAAAAACACATTTGCGATGTTTTAGCCGGGGGGATATTTTGTCACAGAAGAGGACAACAAATTTAATACAATTGTAAATCACGATATTTGCCCTTGGGAAATTTCCTGAAAGTGTGGTTTGTTCCTGTATATTATGCTCTCATGTAAGCGGGGAATCGTCAGGGAACAGCTTGGGAAGTTACCAGTTGGTGCTCGTTGGATCAAATACACGAATAGTGGACTGAAAATAATCTGGTTCAATGTTAAATTTTGTCGAAATTTTAAATAGCGTCACCAAGTTCTTACTAACAGATTCCGCCTCCAGACGTATGTATTTGTGGAGAGATATGTTTTTTTTTACAGATGCTTTTTTCACCGGATTTGGCAAAGAGGCCATGTACCTGGTTAAAATGGCCATGTTAGGAAAGAGGTTTCAGTATATTTGATGTCCAAAAATACAAAAAATAAACCAGGAACAGAAACACAGAAAAGAAATCAAAAGATAAGAATGTTTTTCTAGTGGATGATCTCACACACAACCCTTTCCACTAAAGAACAATTGAACTAAATGTAATCTGTTCAGAATACTCCAACGATGGACAAAATGAAATTGTATGATGGATATTTGTGACGTGTCCATCTTCCGTCATGTGAGTGAAATAAGTACGGCGTTAAACCTCAATTAATCAAACAAATAAATAATCTATTTATATGTTTTAAATGCATTTTAAAATCTCTGTATGTAGCATGATTCCGTGATGGAGCAACCCCTATCAATGAGGTTGAATAAAAAATACATGCAAAACTTGTCATATTTTAAGATAGAGCGCTGGTTTGATTAGGGTGCCATGCACTTCAGTACACAGAGGTACACAGAGGATCATCTTCGTGTATCAATTTATCTCTTGGTGTGGTGAAATGGGGGTAATAATTAGAAGCACGGTTAAGTTAATTACTGCAGGTGCTTAATTAACATCTTAATCTTAGGCACGTGTTAACAGTACCATTTGAGATATTCGACTCTGACTTATGTAAGTATAATAGGGACGATGCCTGACTACACTTTATGGCTATAATATTTCAGTTAATTGCTGTTAGAAACAGCCTTAGTGACTAATCGAGCAGAGAAACGAAAACTGTAGCTTGTTTAAACCTTCTTTAGTTTCATGGGGTTTTAACTACTTTCAGTGTTATGGTAACGACGAAAATACAGAGTAAAAACCATAGTAGTCTTTCCCATTAGTCCATTGTTAGATTCATTTGCCATACTGCAATCATATACACTTATAGTTCATCGACAACATCAATCACAATGTTTAAAAACTTTTTCAAGAATCGTGCCTGCGTTTAAGTCAAGCGGGTTGCTAAAAAAGAGAAACCAAGAACTCTGAAACACACCCAGGAAAATGAACAGAAATAACACCCCTAATCGGCCCAAATTCATGACAGAGAAATTGTAGTAGGATGTAATTAATACAAGTCTCCTGACTTACGTTGTTAAAAAAGACGCAATTCCCCGCCCGGTTGCTCGTATAGCGATAGTAAAATCAATTCGCCATTTCATAACGCCAGGCCGTGTTGATGGTCTATCTCTCATCCACTATTACCGATTTAATCTGGTGGTAGCGACTAACAGTGTTTCGGGCATCTGGCCTCCAGTGGACATAGGCTGCATTAAAAATCTAGGTTTCTTTATTCGGCACATTTTGAAATTAAAATAAGTGTATGGCGGCTAATGAAGTAAAAACAGAAGAAAACAAAACTTGTATGACTATGGCTAATATACAAACAAACCAAGAACTGTCCAGATCTTACTTATGTTAAACAGGTGTATAAGCCGCGGAATATACTCCACTTGAAATTTTTAATAAATGGTTGTTAAGAATCAAGCAGAATATGCAATGACTTATTTGGCTAGTTCAGATTTTCACTTCTTCATCAATAGAGGGCGCTTTTCTGTTTTTTATCCCGTATCCTCCGTTTTTATGAAACAAGTATAAGCACATGTGTATAATTTGACAACTGGCAATTTTATATAGTTGTGTTGAAAAAAAAAAAGAATATTTCACGTTTCATCAGTGGAGTTGCCATATTAAACTTCATGAGCAGTACACCAGAGGGGGCTTCTTTGAAAAGCTAACAATAAATTACGTCATAACCGTGTAGACGATGCAATGGTAGATTGCAGGAGGATTTTATAAAGAAAACAGCGTACTGCTATTGGTTTATTTTATTGCATATCATACTGCTTTATAGAAAACGTATAAACAGAAAATAATTCTTTGCTAAAAGGATCGAAATTTAATAATTGGGTCGTCTAACAAACAGAATATGTCATGAATCATAAGCTGATTAGAGATACCATGCGTCATGTACAGTACACTACAAGACGTTAATCTGGTAAGATAACTAGAAATAACGTGATAACTGTGGAAATGATGTAATGGTAGAATATATCATTCTAATTAAATAGACGTCTGATATTAACTAGTTGCAAACACTAATACATTAGTATATCAATGTCTGTCTTCTACATTGAAGAAGATTAGTATCATCAACTTCAGAAATATGACCTTTTCGATACTATCAATTTATCTCCCAGTCAGAGCCTGGAGTGACGCGTTATCCACTTTGCTAATTTCAAACGAAAATAGCACTAATCTAACGACTGTTCAGTTTCGTTGTTGTTGTAACACTGTTCCCCTAAATGGTGGTCTGGCTAGATGAACGTAACTGTCACCACACACACACACCCCCACCCCCACCACGACCAGCCCATAGCCTATCAGAAAAGAAAAGAAACAATAAAAACAAAAACGAAATAATCCGAAGTTATTTACGGAAGCTTTACAAGGATCTAATTTTCAACTCATGGCTCAATGGAGTTTAGACAATTTTTTCCCTAGGTAGCGTCAATTAACCTGAGTTAATCTATACAACATATATAAGATTCAGTGCTGCAGCTATTGTGAATTTGCCATTCTTCACCAGGTGAGCTCGTGTATGCGCTATCCCCCAAACTGTTCCAAATTTCACAGATATATGTAGGGCTTCACCTTTATTTTACAACCAGCAGTTAAAAAAGTATAATTCTCTCTCACTCAGTTGTTGATGAGTACGTGTGAGTATGATCGCAGATCTGGATTAGCTGAGTTACACCTACAGCAAGCTGAGATTCAGTGCTGACCTGCATGCACTATTCACCAAACTGTTCCAAATTTCACAGAAATATGTTAGGCTTTACCTATATTTCACAACCAGAAGTTAAACGAGTATAATTAACTCTCATTTAGTTGTTTAGATTTTTTTAGTTACTATTGAATGGCCCAGGGTTTCACTTATATGCGACGTTTCCTCGAAGGCTCGAACAATAAACTATCCGCAAATGTGGACAATATAAAAAATATTACAAATCAATCCGTGAGGAAATGACTTCAGAGAGGCGTACCCAACTGAAAATGTTGTATAATGTAGTCAGGAAATTTGTCGTTGACTTCCTGGATAACCTTAGGGACTTGAGACAATTAGCCTCATCAATCAACACTTGGGGGCTAAAGACAGAAACATTATACTCACCGCATTCCACGGATCCTGGTATCTGATTCCTCCATAGAACTATCACTATGTGGATATAGGCAACTGCCAATAAGCCACCGGGTATGAAATAAAGACCGATCATCAGGAACAACTGGTAATGTTGTTGGTGTACGGGGTCAGTCGGTGAACAGCTAATGAGGAGGTTTGTCACATTGGCGGGGACTCGGTGTACCGTGTCCACCGAGAGCGCCTCTGGTATGGCCAGAAGTGTCGCGATCACCCAAATTGCAGCGATCATGTTCCTCGTACGGCTCGCAGTCGTCTTGAATTTCAAAGGCAGACAGATAGCATACCACCTCTCTACGGAGATGGCACTTAGGGTTAACACAGAGACGGACACAGAAACCACCTGGAGAAGAAACAATAGATGATAGTAATTTTAGTTATATCACAAAAAGCGCCAACGCCGCAATATTCATTAAGCACCTTTATCTCTTTACAGGTTGGCCTGTGGCAAAACCAAATAATAATATAGGGTAAGCATCAACTGTCATTTGCCTGACAAAGTCGAAGAACTGGCATTGCTTTCTTGTTTGAAGTTTCACTAATGCAATTCTACTTAATACTGTTCAGGGGATTTATCCCATCAGCAATTGAGGAACATCTTATGACACCCCTTTGCGGGAGCTTGAAGGCAAAGGCAACTCACACCAAGTGCCCACCCAATTTCTGAATCTATAATTAAGTAATTGGTTGATTATAAAATTATGTTATTCAAATAATGGTGAGATGGGGAAAATGATTTAACATACACAGTATGTATGAAAATAAAGACACACATTGGGCAAGGCGTGGGAAATAAGTTGAGACTAAGTTTGGTTTCAACGATCGAATGGCCGTATCCACTTTAGAGTAAAACACTGGAAATATTGAACTTGAACACTGGTAAAATTAAGTTCGGTATATCTGTTTGTTGAGACCGCGTCGATGCGACAGGCTGGTTGTTCTGTAGTCGTTATTTGGGGTAGCAATGTCAAGGTTGAATGATGCCGGGGTTGATATAATAGATTTGGGGAAGGGGTTACAAACCTATCAATACTTTTGTTCCATTGACTGGGGGTTTTGCTCCGAATTTAAGGTGATTTTAACTTGTATGAAAGAAGTCTGGCAATAATGGCCAGATATTACATAGCTAGGCTTATACCATGTATGAAGTATGACAGAAATGGGAATATTTGCGGAAAAAAATGCCTTAGCGTAACGGTATCGTGCTCAGCAACTCTGCCTCATGATCAGCGTTTTGGGTAGTTATGGGGAGGTCAAAGCATCGCAATGGATAGTCCCATGTTGGTGGGCTGTTTCTTCAGTTTTAAGGTCTTGCTGGACCCCGTGGTCGATTTTCATAACATCTGTTATATGTAGTCTCTTATACGCAGATGGCTCTATACCTGTACCATATATATTGGAAAGCGTGAGTACTCAGGATTACATATATGTGAATGTGGTGAAAATCCAATTATCATTTCTATAAAAATTACAAAATAAGTACCTCGGAGAGTGTATAAAAAGTGTAAAATAAAACTTTCAGAAAACATTTAAAAAAATCAAGGACGGACGTCTAAAAAGCAAGACATCGTTCGCTAGCACCATTGTACTCTTTCCAATAGTACACATTTGAAGTTTCTAACATGAATAATTTGGAGTCTGCTTAAAATTGTAGTACCAGAAATAAACACTAAAGTCTTGCGACTAGAATATACGATATTATATGCTCCAATTTAACTGTTTGTCATTAAATTTTCGAATTTTTTTCCACCTACATATAGTTTGAATATCTAAATTTTACTCCTAAGCGATCGAAAAAAAAAAATGGTTTCATTTTTAGCCTAAGGGGCCCAGCAAGACTCAAAGTCAAGCCTAGGTAAGAAGTGGATGCGATGCTTCATCGTAATATCAGTGAAAAATTCTTGATTACGAAATTAAACAGCAACTCAACTAACACGCGTTATCAAGGAAACATTCAAGTCTTAATACGCATAATTAGGAAACTATTTGAAGGCGGAATCCCATGCTTTCCATATGATACAGAAAGTCCACCATCAAACGAGCAATGGCTCGTTATACATTCACTTACACATATCAAATAGCATTTCGCTATCAACATATTCTTATCTAACACACTGGACGTCTATGCATTTTTCGCTGATAATGATAATCAACGGTGGCCGATTAC
>JAVFBW010191884.1:0-10265 GCA_034783835.1 Mopalia ciliata
ATCGTAACTCTGGTTATCATTCATTAAAGAGGATCACAAGTACCAGTTGAGTCATCAAATCCTGTGCTGCTAAGTTTAACTGCACTCTGGTTGGTCAGACAATTTTGAACTATCCAATGATAGATTAGTGAAGTCTGCTGTACACAGGATTTGATGACTCAACTGGTACTTGTGATCCTTCTTAATGGATGATAACCAGAGTTACGATCAGATTATGAAAATGGAAATTAATGTATTGTATTGCACACAAAAAGTTTATTATATATACTTATATATAGAATATGGTTTTTGGGTGGTCTTCTCCTTTAACTCACAAGCCTTGTGCCCGCCTGATAATATGTTATAATTTAACCCCAACAGCCTTACTGGCATACAGTGGCAGGGTTGAGAGGGAACTTTTTGGTTGCCCGGATGCTCGCAGGTCTGAGGGGCAACATAAAGCCGATCTGTTTGTGATGTCTTTTTGTGACGTTCTGTATTTGTCCTGTCTTGTCTTTGTTGCCAGTTGTGTCGTGGGTGATTGTCTTCACCTATTAGGCCTGCACACCGTCCTGTAAGTGACGTAACATTAAGTACAGCGTTAACAAACAAATTGACATACACGTGAAGTAGCATTGGAAAAATTGTCAACCATGGGTTGGTTAAGAACAAAATGAAGACTGTGATCTTTTTTTCAAGTTGTGCATTTTTCCGCACAATATTTATTTATAAAATGTACATGAGTTGTTTTCACTTATCTAAAAGCAATTGGGTTACCAAGATAAAATACACAAATATGGTGGACGAGAGCTGCCACTTAGATTTGTTCATAAATTTTATTACGAAGAATATTACGTAGTTTATTGAAGACAAAGTAAATTAACACACACACGGAGAAAAACACTGAAGTATGCATACAACCAAAGTGAAATCACAATACATTTGAGAATAAAACTTACATTATATTTCATTTAATATATTAATTCGTAATCTATTTAGCTAAAAGATTGCAACGTCCTATCACTTGATGTCAACGGCATCGGTGTCATTTAGTTACTGTTTTTCTTAAAGCAGACTCAAGCTTGCAATATGTGAGTCTAAATAGAAAGCTTGTAATCAGCAGATTTTAAAAATGGTGTTCAAATTTATGGATAGATTTTCTAATCATGTTATGGACAATTGATATATCCCGTATGGTGGACAGCTCATGTCATATCGTTTCTGTATCAATACATATTTATTGAATAATAGTCAGTGGTGTATAGAGCGAGAAGGGGTAGGACCTATGGCACGAACAGCTCTCCATATATGGGCTACTAAGTTAGTTATCCAATCAGCTTTGTCGGAATTAAAAACGCTTAATAAACAATCGCTCAGAACAATATTTTCCAAAACGGCTGATTACAGGCTATCTATTTAGGCTAACTTTTTGTTGTTGTTATTCTCTTGTTAAATTTTTGAAATTCGCGTCTTAGCTGCGGAATCATGGGAAAGCCATTTTAATACAAAAACCAAGCCAATTATAAAATGTTCTTGCAGCTAAAAGATATTATTTGTTTATTAATATCAGGCCTGCGTGGCGGAGGGGTCTGAAGTGTGCGCTCTAGTGAGTGTATGCTTTTTCATATGTTTGGTGTATTTTTATATTCAGCACAAATTATGTGTACACAAATATATCAAAATACACAAGGGAGGCAATATTTCTCTACATTACATATAACATTTAATGCTGTCAAAACAGAAATGTATAGACATAAGATAACACGAGGTTTCATCCTTTTGTCTAATATACTAATATCATTTAATTGATTCTCATTATTTTTTCCATTCAGTATTAAAATGTAACAATAATAACAATAACAATCACAACACATTTATGATATTCATGGACATAATTCTATAGAAATTGTGATACAAGATATCACAGAGCCTCCGCGTTTTATACACCATTGTTAAATGTAACGGAGGATACAAAGACGAGATATGGAATATAAAATAATTTGTAGGTAAATTTATCCTGGGTAAAATGTAACTGACGTAACAGGACCCAGGCTTCATTTGATTTGTTCGGAAAGTAGGGGGAAAAGGGTTGTAAGCATGTTTCAACGTCAGGAGACAACATATACTTGTAACACCGGATATTATAGGCCTACACATTTGCTGTCAACTTTGTAATACAGTGATATTTACTTAATAAAATAACATCAATGTCAGTAAATATGAATCTCAATTTATTCAGATGCAGCGGACGAAGGGTCTGATTTTCCGATGTTCAGTCTCGTTGTTAATCGTCTAAAGATTGCCAGAACTTCAATCCTAAATAGCTGATTGAGGAAACCATAAATAATAGGGTTTATAGAATTGTTGATAAAGTACGTACGTAAAAAGAAACTGTACGCAATAAACTGGGAAGGTGACAAGGTTTCCGCCAAATTTGTTTTAACTGTGGCGAAAGTCATCAACGCAAGGCTAGGTAAAAAACTTAAAACAAACGCCAGTGTTATTGTAAAGAAAACCACACTCGTTCGAGCCACCTTGTACCGCTTCCGGCTCTTGCGCGGCCTAAATGTCCCTGTTTGCGAAATGACGTTATTTTTCCTCCCCTTTTTCGTGGATCTTCGGCCATTGTCGGAACATTCCGGTTCCATGTGAGGCATTTTCATAGATTGGCCAACAGGGAACAAGTTTCTCCTGTGCAATGAACATCCTATTAAAGTGTACAACACGATTAATATGACTGCTCCGGTCAGGAACGCTAAGACAAGAATCCCTAAATAAATTCTTGGGTACCAGGTACCGGTTACACTTTCGTCGATACCGCAGTCTACACCGTACAGTCCTTCGAAAGGCGTATCTACCCGAGTTCTCCCGAACAGCACTAATGACGGCCAGCTAAGAAACAAGCCCAGCGATAATGATATCAGAATAGTGATTCGGCTCCGGTTTAACAAAGTGTTCTTTAAAGGTTTACAAATTTTGAAATATCTATCAAAGGCGATGAAAACCAGGGTAGCCACAGACGTCATAATGGTGAAATAAATTACAAATCGCAGCAGCTTGCAAAATGCGGGTATGTCGAATCTATAATGTTGCACAATGTCGTAAATCTCCATAGGTATTCCTACAACGCATGTCGTAAGATCCAACACCGCCAGCCAAACAATGTACGAGTTGACCGTAGTCTTTTTCATCCTAGTACCGTACACATAGCACACGAGAGAATTACCCACAACTCCCAGCACCATGAGAACGGACATGTAAGCGATGACGGGTGCCAACAGGTGAATCTGCTGCGAATTTAACTCCGTCAGTATTTCGCTCTCATTGGCTAAAATTTCCGAATAATTGGACGCCATTTTTCCTCCAAAGCCTACTGATTCTTACTCAAACAAAACTCTGCGTCTCTTCCATATCGAATACAAATTTCTGACACTGGAAAATACAGAGCATCACTTAGATAAGCCAGTCGTTGTTAAGAATAAAGGCCCAGAAGACATGCCGAGGAGTCATTTAACATCACCGCTCAAATGTTATACAACAGGAAATCCACACGTAACCCGGAGAGGCTGGACGAGCAGACGACAATCCAGCAGCGCGTCTGTTTGCTTTTGAGAGGCTATGACACTGTCACGGTAAACCACAAAATTCCCTCTCATAGGCTAATCTTCGTTTAGAGACAAAACCAGAGCCCGATAATGTTTTTACCGCTCATACACCTACGAGAAAAAATAGAAGTAAAAAAATCAGAGAGAATTTTATACAAAGAAAATGTAGGTTAAATAACGAGGAAAACAACTATTACATGTAGTAGAACATAGCACTGGAGTTCTAGAATAGCGCTCAAAAATATAAGCTTACATGACATTGGATTTAAAATTGTAAAACCTCAATTTAACCGTGAGGCATTATTTTTCTCTTGGCTCGAAAATGTACATTGAAACTTAAGAAAACAGCGGGCACCAGTTGCTAAATATGTTTAAAAAAGTGATAATTCAACGACAACGTATACACAGCACCAGCGCAAATCAACCTTGTGTTGATCTATATTGCCACGGGAGGGCCATCGCACACGAATATAGGTGCCTACCACCAATCTTCCACTTAAACCTCAATTAATTCATTTTTACATCTAGGACATTCAAAAGAATAATGAATAAGTTCAGCAACGATTCGTAAACAAATATATCTACTTCAACCTGTACTATACCTGTAGCCTGGCGGACTATTTTGTGAAGCAAATCAGATAGGCTGCTGGCATGTATCAAAGCTTTTCTCTAGCCAAGGGTTACTATTCCGAGCTATTCTGCATTTGAACCCTTGGCAGATAATTAATGGACAATAAGAGTTTCAGCTATGCTATCTGGCGGATAAAACCATCAGGGTTCTAGCTAACTCCCGTGGTTTACTGTTACATTCGCCGCCAAATTCACTAGCCAAGTCTTCAAATAGCACAACATCTGATTGGATGCATAGAAGTTCGTACGCATCCAATCAATTGCTTGGAAGCCGAGTCCCATTATACAGGACTTATCCGCCAAGGGTTCAAATGCAGAATAGCACGGAATAGTATCCTTGGCTAGAGAAGATGATATCGAAGCTACTTTCATCATATTAATTATTCTGTTTGCTTGACTCGGGGTTTCGCGATTAGGATAGTTTCAATCATTTGACGCCGTTTCAAACAGACTAGTATAGGAAATCACCCTCGACGCAACTGACAACATAGCTGGGCAAAATATAAACCAAACGAGAGAAGGGTATAAAAAGGGTTGCCACGCATGCGAGAACGTGTTAATTGACAATGGATACTATTAGGGCTACAATATATTGAATTAGTTTGGCTCTTTAGACGTAAGAGTAACAACCAAGCGCTACACTATAAAAATAACTAACATTTTAACACAATCCAGCTAAAAGTTTGTGCGTTAATCTACCGGAGCAAAGCAAACTGTTAATCTAGGATACAGACAGCGCCAAATTTAACTACTTATGGGCCCTAGGACAAATTCATCAGTGGGCCCCCAAATGTATAGAAATTTCGGCATGTTTCAATATCCATTTACATATTCTAAATGGGATGAATGAACAAAACAAATAAAAAGAATTAACTCTAAGCATTATCGGTTTTGATAACCCAAAATGGACCCTTATTGCTTTGAAGATATTATATACAATACCTGGTGTATACTTGGACAAGGTTGTACGCTAGCACGGCGTGACAAATAAGTTAGAGTGGGTCCCCAGATAGCAGTGGGCCTTGGGCCGATGGGCTACTAAAGCCTAAAAGTGAATCCGGACTCATCGCTTAACATAGCTAAATGAGGGTTAACCTTCCTGTATGTAGCCGAGGTGCTCACGGAGCTAAGGCGCATCAGGAAGTCAATGTCGATGAACAAAAATTTGTGTTATGTAAAATGTTGCGGTTAAGGTATTTTTTTCTCACTTTTCAAAATTTCAACTAAGCACGAAGTTTTTCTCGTGGATATACAATTGTGAGTTCTTTTCTTTTAAGAACACGATATATGCCTTGCTTCACTGAGCTTTGCGAGGATTTTCAGATTTAGCTATCTACTATTATAGTTAGCAAGCATTAAGTTAACACGACCTAATAGCGTGTCGTCAGAAATAACCACCCATTTTATACAATAGCACGACATGTCATTAAGTCTGCCGAAACAGCCTTTCTCGTTTGTTTGATCGTGAACAGATACAAGCTACAGTGTTTCCGGCATCTATTTAAATAGTGAAACAACGTACATGGAGCACGTGGGAGTAGCATATAAATTTATGTCCCACTCGGCCGGATATTATGAACACTTATTTAGCTTTACGGGGAAATTTATAGGACATGGGGGAAATGAAGTATGCGACAATCCATATTTAATTTAGATCTACGCAACCGAGAAATGTGGAAATGTTGAATGCAGGACTTTATAACTACGTAATAATATATATCGACCGCAAATTACATAACTCTGATATAATAAATTTACTTAGCATGCCCGTAATACACAAAGATATTCACCATTCAAAGAAGCCCTCGGTATCTTTAATCGACAGTCAGGCAGACACTATAAGCTCACTGGTCAATAGGACCTTTCACCCTGAATTACAGACACGTGATAAAAAAATAATGCTATATATATATATATATATATATATATATCAATTGAATGTATTTCTCTAGCCCACACCACCAATCCGCATGTTGTAGGCTACAGTTTTTATTAAAATATAATCTACAGGTCTTTTAAAAAGAATTTTTTCCTCCATCTCTAATTGGCAAGATTTGAACGGATTTAAAAATTATATTGGCCTGCCAATTACAAACCAAATGCGTATCACGACATAAGATGCGCACAGCAATCATTGACATAAACATTTGAGTCAGGTTCTATTAGTTAGAAATATAAGATGATGTGAAACTAAACACTACATGTTCCCTATTGAAAACCAATGTCATAGAGATAATTGCATTAATAGGGTTTTATAAAATAGAATATTTAGCAAAGATGAACTGTTAACAAAAATGTGCGATAGGAATCTTAACTTTTCTCATTAATTCGTGTTCAAATATGTAACGACAAACATGAAAGCACAAATCGATGTATTCGGTTGGACTAATTTGTCGATTTGAATCATATACAAGAAGCACTCTATTTAATTGTAAATATAGGTAAACGCATATACCTGTATAGGTTTTAATGACCAATAGTTTTCCTGTACGCCTTGAATAAACTACAGAAAGGATGAAACGTAATCATTTAGACTAAGCATCAGTCCTGTTGTCAATTATATATTAGACAATTCAACAAAAAAACCTTTGAAAGCAACAGGGACACAAAACCACGTACTTGCGTCTGAAATAAGGGGAAAAACACTTTTCCTTGATATTCCAACCAACTAAGTAGATAAACAGAAAATAATATCGGCTTATATGTTTATTGACTCGACCGTATTTACACATATGCGGTCTATTGAACTTGGTATACATAGTTTCTTTGGTGTCGCTGGTGTGTTTCGAGCAATCGCTGGCGAAAGTGCATAGATACAACTCACTGTAGAAAAAAAAGCATGGATTGTTATTCACGACAAGAGAGCTGACACGTTTGTAATACACATCTTTTTCGTAGTTGTAACAGAAACCAGTCTGCCACGCGATGATGGTTCTGCTGTGGCAAGTTGTAAATTAAAATCTGCAACTTTCTGTGATCTGAAAAATCAGTCCCCTCCAGTTGGTTTTCATAGTAATCTGACAACATCTATGTTATATCATACCTGGCTCGAAACGAAGCAGCACCAGGTATACTGATTTTGAAGAATTTCAAAAACCCTAATATGTCCCTTCCTTTAAATGTATATATCATAATGGCCAATAAGTTTGGGGAACATACTTTTTCTCTTTTTAAATTCTACAAACTGTCTAGGCTATATTCAAAGAAGATCCGTTTTAGCGCTTGGTCATTTATACCTACAAATAGATTATCGGCAGTCCTAGAGAGACAACGAAAGCGTTCCGATTGTAGGTAAAGATGTCCACCGATTGTCAGATTTTGTGTTGAACGAGTAATATCTGCTGATATTGCAAAACTATAGACACTTCGGAACGATAGGTGTCAAATCGTGTAAACACCACAACCGTTACTTTGAAGGATAAAGAGAGATATGATTACAAAGATAGCCCCAAAACACCACCTGCCCCACCAACAAAAACCGCACCACCACAACCAACAACATCAACAAAAACATCCACAACAACAACAACAACAACAATCGTGTTTCCACTAAGTGGGGGCGGGGAGGCGGTAGTAGTGATGAAGCTTTTGACAAAATGTATAACGCTACCTGTACGAAGGCAACGAGCTTGATATGATTGTTCTATCGAGTGTAGTAAATCTTTTGACGGCGTCTGAATGTTGCTATGCCATTTCTATTTGATCGGGAGGGGGGGGGGTGGGGGCGTTTATCTCGCACATGTACAAAAAAGATTAAAGCTGTGTGATTTCCAGAAAAGTAGGATCTTAATGATTCTTGGTAAGGATGTGTGAAATATGATTTAATGTCGATACGAATGTCCAGTTCCTGGTCTGTTATACATAAAAGTAGTTATCCCATTAATGAGTAAATTTCAGTTAAATGCGATAAAAAGATAATTGTTTCACATCTCTGCGTATGTGGGAAAACAGATTTTGTACGCTTTGATTGGTCACGTTCTGTCTATTGATACGGTTCGACCAATAGAACGCTATACTGCTTACAATGCTTATTTTACACAATTGGGTTAATTGTCTTTATAACGTTCAATCCTATTCTCGCGAGAGTTTCTATAGCAGACGAGACTAAGAAAACTCTAGTACGCTATTTCAGCCCATCGCGCATTAATTTCCACAAATATTTGAGGCCATGTTTGCCACAGATCAGAAAATTAAAGAAGTACAAAACAAGATGGCCGGCTGTATCTTGGAATCAATGTCTTGGCGCCGGAAGTAGAATCAATTTTATATTTAAGAATGCATCATGTTTTGTTTATTACCAGAACAGAGTGAAATGACCGCCGGCTTGTTACATAATCTAATAGCCCGGGATCATTTATAAGAAGGCCTCTACTTAGTAATATGGTTGTGAACGTGAATCAACTTTGCGAACCTTGAGCGTTGGATGTATAGATATTGCTCAAACATAAACCAAAACTAAAAAAATGGCGTCACGCGAAGACATGTTTTTTAAATCGCCAACGAAAAAAGTAAGAAAGATTGGATTGTGGATTGCACTGGCCGTAGACAATATGGGGAGGTTTCGAGGCGCCTTAAATTGAATCTGTAGGTCTATATAGGATTATATTGCTAACCGTTAGTTCTGGTCGGATAGAATAAACTGGCAAAAAATGTGATTCAGGTGCGCAGTCATCATTAGACTGCATGTGACGGATACATGGATATACAACCGTTAAGAGTTTACCACTTCGTACAGAATCCACCTTAAAAAAACGTCGTACGATAAAAATACCGTATAAATTTCCGTCAAGTTTAACTATAGGCATAAAAATATCGCGCGGGATTTTATTGTCGTACGATATTTTTGAAAGTGGTACATGGTCAGTAAATTACGCCCACCTATAAATCTCGGAACCAACCGACAGTGGTAGAAAACAATAGAAATTGAAGAGGTTGCCTTGATCGAGTTACGGGAACAATACCTACAATAATATATATAGTTACCTTCAGTGACAATTGCGGAGACAAACAAGGAATTTGCACCTGCCCGGCTGTCTCAACAGAAGTTAAAACATTAGTATACTACATTTGGCTTCCTGTGTTTCTGTATTATACTTGTCACCGTGCCTTAACAGGTCAACTTTCCCCGTTATCATCTGAGTCATTTTAATATTTATCAACCACGTGATGATATACAGAGATAATAAGTGTGATACAGATAGTCGTATACACTAGTTTGTCAGTTTTAATGCAAAACTTGAACGCTTCAGGAACACCAAACAATACTTAAATACCTAGGAGCTGTTTCGCAAAGTGATCTTAGATTACGTTTAACGTAAACACCATGGCGCACCATGGTGGCCCGTGCTGAAAACATAAGGTTGCCATGACAGTTACATTCAGCATAAACTAATTTCGCTTTGTGAAACATGCCCCACCACGGTTAACATTTTACCACTGTGCCTACTTTTTAGAGAAAAACCAGAATACTTTGCTACACTAGATAGTACATAGCTCATTTTGTAACCATTAAGTACCATTTATATAGCCTTTCAACGCAGACTGGGAACTTTGAGATAAACTCGCCCCATCACTATGTTAACAGGCAGTCGTGAGAAGGCGCCCTACTTTTAGCCCATTACGGTGCACTATTGACTTTATTATCATTTCTTCTAGGCAAAACATCACAGTGATGTTAAAGCTAACCCGTTGACTGACTGCCTGTGCCTGGCAATTAACGCGAGAAGGTATGAGAAAAGCCAATCGTGCACTTAACTCGGCTACACAGTTACGAAGCATCCAGCTGCTTAAACAAATTGAACATGTGATATGTATTTTAACCTTTTATGGAAACAAATTTTGATTTAAGAATAATGAAATTTGTTAGCATCTTTAAAAAGGAATTGCATTAACTACAGCTGCATGACGTCATAGCACAGTGCCGGTGTTTTTATACAGCTGTAATTTGCCTGGCTTCGATCGATTAACTGACGCCGTTTTAGCAAATATTACTACATGAATAATTTTTGTGTCTTTTAGAAAGTGAAGATTAACAGTATTTTCGTTATTTTG
>JAVFBW010191895.1:0-10265 GCA_034783835.1 Mopalia ciliata
CAAAAATCCTCTGAGAGAGAGTACATGTGTGTTACAGAATAACCTAAACTCCACTCGCACTATAATCAGAGCTTACTTGCTTAAATACGAATCAATCCAATTTATATTATGACAAGAGGAATGTGTCAGCGACAGCAAGTCGGAAAATACATTCAAATATGTCATAAGAACATCTCAACTATTGTAAACCTACAATGGGTGCGTGAGAAGGGATGAGAAGATTGTATGCAATTCAGAATAACATACATGAAACTTAAAACACAATCAGATAATACCTGATTATCCAATGAATAGAACAAAAGCCAGAAAAGAAAAAGTAAATTTAGATAGAAATACGGAAGTTTTGAAAAACTGATCAGATTTGTGTATGGAAACTAACGTATCTCTAATGGACGTTATGACCTACGTAAGATCAAGAATGAACCGAATCGAAAATCAACGGGGACAAAATCTAGACTGGGGGAGGCGAGGTCGGGGTCTGAAAAACAGCCGCAAGACATGGAGGTTTCTCATCTACTAGGCGTCCTGCGTCTGTACAATCAGGCCTATGTACAGAACAATAATTACTTTTACACACAGCATGATATTGATAATACAAATAATAGAAACAACAAACAATGGATCCTAATACAATCAATTCAAATGACACATCACTTAAAATAGCGCTTAAAACAATATGATCATTGGGTATGTCCGGATCTGGCAAGGCCGCTAAGGAACATATGTAATTTTATTCCGGACATACCAAGGGGTAGCCTTTAATTTTTATATCACACGAGTTGTGTTAAGTACTGCCGATACACGTAATGACGTCAACTGAACTCGTGAAGCAGCAAATGTATACATATGTGACACCTCTTACAACAAAAACAATCCTTCGGTAAGGAAAGACATAAATCATCATCAGCTAAAAAAAATAATACAATCACAGTGTGCATCCACGTAGGCAGTAGGTACAAAATACCTTATATCGGATCCACATTCCAGTGATTCACAACTGAAGTCACGACAGACTTCCATATCCAAGTACTCAACTTCCAATAGAAGAAAAAAAATATGATAAGCTATGACCTGCATTATCAACCTCTTTTACTGTTAATTACATAATTCAGATTGACGTATTTATGTCTTTTATTTGAAGAGTAATCAACTGATGCAAGTGACTTTACACGTCACCCACCTGCATAATATCATGTCAATGTTTATGGCATTCTTTAGGTGTATAGGAAACTGTGCGACTAAAATTCTTACGATACAAGAAGCAAACTGTGCGAAGTAGTAAATACATATGCGAATAAAAGCAACTGAGTGAGTTTGAGTACGTCACCGACTAAAACTCTTACAATGCGAGAAGCAATCGTTGCAAGGCAGTTGATTTTAGGCAAACACAATTCGACTTTCCAGAATTTGACGAGAAACCAACCCGAAAAAATAAACCATAAGTCTAAGCTCCGCAGAACTCAAAGTAAACCAGTCATACTCTAACTGTAACTTAAATTTAATCTTCATAATTTTAATGGAAAATTTAACTTACGGACTTCATACCAGTACATCCGGGAAAAAGAAAGAACATTGTCACTATACCGATTTCAAAGTTCAGTTTATATCAATTTATCCTGAAGTACGCACAGCTCGGCGAAAAGGTACAGCCACGGTCCGTATGATGCCTGAGGAAGAGTCCAAGGGCAGCAGAGGAAAGAGGGTGTCGTCGAAAAGACGTTCCTAACCTGGAGATTCCACGACTGACGGGATAGCCCATGCCTGTCGCCAGCCTCAACGATGATTACGGTCTCCTCAGACTGAATTTACTTCATCTATGATGCCTGAGACTAGAATCTGCAGTTCCTGTACTTTGACCATGGATTCTGTCCTTTCCATAATTGTAGCCTTCTATTTAAATCTTCCTTCTAAACGGTATTAAGGTCTTTCACACTGGGGTCTCGTCTGAGTCGCCAGTGTAAACTCAAGATGAATCTGCGACTGGCTTATTGTCACCGTGGTCTGGGAGGAGAACGGGAAGAAACTAGTATCTGCTAAATAGCCATGTAGACCCCAGTGAAAGAAAGATCGACAGAAAGAAAACGATTCAAGATAAGAACTACTCTTTATTTCTAACGGTTCCCTAACTACAATTAGATAAAATAAATATGTCCTCATATTTAACGAGTAAGGGAAGCCAGACACCCGCGGAGAGAAGGAGTTCATGTATGTTATGGTAACCAAAACTCTACTCTGACTCTAATCTGAGCTTACTTGCTTAAATACGAATCAACACAATTCATATTATGACAAGAGGTATGCGTCACTGATAACAAGTCCGAAAACACATTCCAACATGTCATAAGAGCATCTCAACTCTTATATAAACGTAAAATAGGTGCTGAGAAGGGATGAGTAGATTGTATGCAATTCAGAATAACATACATTAAACTTAAAACACAATCAGTTAATACCTAGTTATAATCATACAATACAGATGCGTACATCTCAAATAAAGACAAGTTAAATTTATCTAACAAAGCTAATAAATCATGAAAAATTAATTATTCATTTTACTTATGTTAAGAATAATTTCACATGTTTGTGGAAAAGAATTTCACATATGTGAAAACGTATTTGACATACGTAAAATCAAAATTAATTTAACATATGTTGAAATTCTTTTCACTGAATTAAACTAAAAAGGTAAGTGGAACTCTTTTGTAGATATGTAAAAAGAAAGACCTAAATAACTGACTTCTCCCTCAGAGCCTGTATTTAGCGGCAATAAATTTGCTCAAAAGGAACAATCAGATCAGAAGCACATCCACACTTTGCGTTTTGCAAATCATGTTTAGCTAAGAATATATTAGTGACACTACATTTGCTTTACGGGTCTCTAATTGCAAACGCTTCTCTAGTGAGCAATAGTATGTGAAATTAGTCGGGAAAATAAAATGAAGACTACAATAGAAATACTGAATAAGAATAACTGTTCACCTGATACAATATTCACTATTTATTTATCATCGTAATTAGCATTTTTCATAATATAATGTATGGTTTTGTGTTCCAGCAGTTGTTCACTGTAAATATATGCGAGTGTTGAACTTTTGGCAGTCTGCGCCCAATGGTCTATAAAAAACAAGGGCATTGTGTTTGCTTTGTTGTTATAATCTTGCTGAATTTCCTGGTCACCTCTTGACTTGGGAGTGTACCCTGCCAAGGCTAATCTTGCAAAGCATATATATGGAATATATTCATATCGTCTTTGCATTCGTCTTGAAAGTGTACACAAGCCGATGGGAGCACTAACGAAGGTTGGATACAGTCCCTTGCTGTGGGGATAAATCATTTTTCATTACTTTAATAAGTGGAACTATTTTGTACATATGTAAAATAAAAGTTTATTTTACATCAGGGAAATTATTTTTCACAAATGTGAAATAGTTAGGTTTTTGTGTTTTATTTTAGCCTCTATAAACTGTATTAAATCTCAAATGAAATATTTGGGACAACAAGGTTAACGACATGCAGTACTAGCCCTAACGTTAGCAAATCGTAACAGATCAAAAGTAACTCAGCATTCAAAAAGCAGAAAATGCGTGAAAACTAGTTTTCTTTTAATTTATTTATCTAATTTTTTAACGAAGTGAATAAATCTGAACATCTGACTTTACGTTTCGCTGCAAATTAGGTGTTTGTTTTTTTTTACAAATAGTGTAATTCCAAAAAGCTTAAGTTTGAATCAATATTTCAGCGAGTATTTTGCCATGTCGGTAGATAAGTAGATCTACCACGGGTTTGGATATATAATACCAACAGTTTGCTTGGCGCTTACCGGATGTGGAATGGTATGCCAGCAACAAGCGGAAGGTTGTGGGTTTTCTTGGTTAATTTACTACCTAATTTTCGTTCCACAATAATGCTGGTCAATAATCTGTAATTGGGATTTAATCCTGTAGACCCTACATCGGTGGAATAAATAAAAACAAAAACAAAGAGAAAACAATTACGCTCTCGGTTTTATAATTCGTTCAATCACCAAAGCTGGGAGTAGTTAGTATACAACACACAGCTATTTCCTGAATAGAAGGAAAATGGTAAAATGTTTACATTACAAAGTATGCAAACAAAATGACATTAATGTATAATGAGAATATTCATTAACAATACAAGAAAGTGATACAAGTTATTATCGTTTATAATATGGTAATACGAAAACTCAATAATACAGGGAGATAACTCACTGGGAGAGCAGCAAGTATAAATCCACCGATACCACAGTAGGCAAAAATAACCCAACAGTGAACATTACACATATTGAATGGAAAATTAACAAACTATGCGTATATAACCTGTTTATAAATTGTATTGCTACACATCTCTAAGAAGCTGCCGCATATTCACCAGCCAACTGTGTTGATATATTAATTTTGGGTTCAACTATATTGGTTTATACACAGAAAGAGGATTATTTCACACAGTGCTATAGAAATAAATTATTGTTTGTTTGATTGATTGGTGTTTAACGTCGTAATGAAGGGTATTTCACTTATATGACGACGAACACAACTACAGAACATCACAAACAAATCTGTCTCCCGTTAACTTTTAGCCTTGCAAACACCAGGGCAACATAAAACAACCTCTTTTCTCGCCTCTTACGATCGACCGAGGAAGCTGAGGGAGTATTCTGCAGGACAATGGCCCACCCGCTCCATCAAGGGGGCGAAATAAAGTAAACTAGGTCATCGACATTATGGTTATTGATATCATGGTGTGTTTTCCTCTATGTTAGTCGTTGAATAAAGTGCCCACCTTCTAGGTAAGCTAGTTCTGTTTTTATATACGGGAAGAATATGGACTATTTGACTTGAATGAATCCAACTTCCTGGTTTGAGCATTGAGTAAGCTTTAACACGGACAGACCAATCTAGCCGCGGAGGTAACTGGGTTTAAACAAGAAAATGTCTCCCGAGTTTATCTTTCTTAAGATTTTACTTCAGATATGTGTCACCCTCGTACTTTTTGCGGTAATTGTTGGAGGTAAATATTTTTTTACGTTAGATTTTGTTTGTCGTACTCAAGGGTATTTCACTTATATGATGACGAACAGAAATACAGGAGATCACAAACAAATCCGCTTAACGTTACCCTTTAGTTCTGCGAACACCAGGGTAACAGAAAGCAACCGCTTCTCTCGTCTCTTACGATCGACAGAGGATGCCGAGGGAGTATTCTGCAGGGCCATGGCCCACCCGCTCCCTCAGGGGGCTTTTTACGTTAGAGGATTTACGTTTATCGAGAAAATGAGAAGATGTTGGAGGTACATGTAAGTAGTATATTACACATATATATACATTCAATTTAAAAAAACAAAAACATATATTTAAAATTAATTGTGGGATCAAATGTATTTGACGAATTTGGTCAAGATTATAGGAACAAGTTGATGGTATCTTCCAAGTTAATCTTTGTTTTACTAAAGGTCAAAATGACCTGTATCTGTATCTTTTCATCTATATGGGTGAAACGTTCTTCCCTTCCTATCCAATGAAAACCTATACAGTTATCAGTATATACAGGATCACCACATACATGTACTAACATCACAATCTCCTTGTGTTATACTTCACACATGGTAAATTACGAATAGTTTGCTGTGAAATACAAGGTAAATAAGCTCCCGCTTATGGTCGACAAGGACCAGTGCCAGATTTTACCACTTAAATAACATCCATCCTGTGATCTGCGATATTTCAAGACATTTGCTCCATACAAAACACTGAGGGAAATGTAAATACAATATGTCAATTTTCCCTTCCAGCCCCACAGTTTCACCAAACAGCTACACAGAACACCACTCTGAATTTGAATCAACAATCAAACTAAAAATCCTGCATAAATTTGGCAAAAGTATAACGTCCACTTAGTGTCAGTCAACACAATACATGAACAATACTAATCCCACACTTTTTCATTCCAATGATATATTTTCAATGTGTTTATTTGATAATAATCTACTGGGTGTTTTTCAATGTTTGTCAATTCCATAAATTTAGTCTCTGAATTTGGGGGATTACCAAACTATTGCAACTTGCATCAATTTCTTTATTATCTATTATAGTTATAGTGCCAATATTCACATAAGCTTAACCAGTCTTCGTTTGTTGTTGTCATGTCATTGACAACAATTCGGTTTGTCTGAACTGTGTTAAAGCACTAGTGTAGTACTAAAACAAACAGTTGATTTATTGTTAAAAAGCTGTATAACACTTTTTTCCGAACTCTTATATATCTCGCCACTTCAGTTATCCACACAAAACGAAACTTTCACCTAACTTTGGAATCAATCGCTTCCATAGAATCTCAGTACTGGTCACACCAGATGGCTATCAGCTTAATAAATCATTATCTATACACTTATTAGTCTCAAAGTACTTTCTTTATTGTTGAACGGTATTTTATTGAGAGGTTAAAGGTCGAGCTCAGCGTTATAGAACTTTTCTATATAAGACTTCTGTAGTCATTTGACACCAATCAAAACCCGAACCGCTGCAGGAGTCGACGGCTTTTTAAAATAGAATCAATTCTACTTCCTACGCCATCTTGATTTGCACGTTGTTTTCCTGCTGATCTGAGACAAACGCCTCACCAAGTATTTATGGAACTTAATACTATGGGCATAGACAGTTTTTAAGAGGTTTACACACAATTCTTAGTAGAAGAAAGACAGAATAAAGAGATCTCCCTCTGCTATTCCGAAATTCACCCTTGCATTGAGTAAACTACAACCAACCAATCAGAGAAGGAGAGTTTCATCCCTTGGTTCAGGTACTGTCGTGACAATTTCTTCAATATTTTGAAGTCATTTAGTTACTTATTTTCTATTTGTACTGTACGTTTTATAACATTTTGAATATATATCTTAGTCTTGTTATTGACATTTTGCTAGATGAACAATCACACGCCGGGATGTTAAGGTTGTTTAGTATCTTGGTATCTTTTAGATATAATTAAACTATTGGTACGCTCTCGCAGAGCGAGTCTGTGAAGGGGTGCATTCGGAACAGCTATGAACGAAGCGGTCATATTTGTCCCATTTATACCACTGAGCTGTATTCCATATTATATATATATTTTTTGAGCACGGTACGCAACTCGCGGAGGGTTAGAATATTGCATTTTTGTCTCTCTCAAAACTGTTAACTATTTCTCGAATTGGTCCAGCAATATGACTGAAATGTGTCTCGCTGCTATTTTAAATCATTATACCGGTGGGTAATTTAGCTAATTATGGGAACTTCTGTGGCTAAGTGCACGCCACTTTCAGAAATGTGATTTATCCTTGAGAAAGTGGGTAAAGTTAAAGTTGGATCGTTCGGCATATATGGAGGATCTTATTTGAGTGACCCAGATATATCAACTGTTGTTAAACGAGTGTAGCCATGTTCATTTATTCCGAGCCGTTGTACTATTTGAATACACGAAAGTTTGCATTGGATTGACAAAAATAAAATTGAAAAAATCCTTGTTTGTTTTGACATTTTATTGGTTGAATTGTATCAATGAACAGAAAGTGACAAATCAGAGAGTGGGAAAGCTGTATCTCACAAGTGGAGATATGAAACGAATACAACATGGCTGTATTACACTGAAATGTACTTATTTATGGGATAAGTATTTCTCTCTAAGACCAGTCGATAATAAAGACAATTTAAAGGTATATCCTAGAATATTTTATGGAATAGTTTAAATCGATGCATTTTCGACGTAATGTTTGAAATCCAGATTTTCTCGAATACTAGTTGAGACGCAACACACCTCATAAAGTCATTGATTTTTCCCAGACAATCTGTAGTATATGTTATATCCTGTATATTTTTTCATAGTTAAGATTATGCCAAACAAGGTCAGCATTCTCAAGAGTGGGTCTTATAAAGGATTTGTGCATTATTTCAATGTTCTTTCTGTCCATCTTCCTTTTTTAACTCGGAGAACTCTGAGAAGCTTTTACTATTATGTCCATTCCACAAAGTATCTTGCGAAAAGGTTTCTCCTTTATGTTCGTGGAAGGTTGATGAATGAATAGTCATGGATTTAGTACCAACAACTACTGGAAAGATTTCTGCACATGGATCTGATTAGAGCTTGAGTCTTGGCAGCATTAAATTCAATCAGCCATTTCTCGGACAAAAGTAAATTTCATAAAATTTTCTGCTCTAGACCTGACTGCACATCAGGGTGTAATAGATCCTCAAATAGCACATATGGACCGGTATCGTCGGCGAATAATCGCATATTACTTAAGATATCGTCTGGTAAGTCATTTATTAATGTTAAAAATAGAAGAGGACCCAAAAAAGAACCCTGGTGCACCCCCGGATGTAATCCTGGTAGGAAAGATTCTTCTCCGTTAATTACAAGTCATTGTAGATTTCGGGTCATGCAGTGTTTGAACTATTGCAGTAGATTACCAACAATTTTGACAGAAGTATTGTATGCCAAACTCTGCCGAATGCTTTAGATATATCAAAGAAGAGAAGTTATACTTCTCAACCATTTGCTAGAACATTAACTATTCTAAAACAATTCCATGGTTTGAGAGGTAATATTAAAGCCTCACAGGAGGTTATGTTTATATCGGGATATATCACTGCCGAGCTGGTGGAAAACATGCTTAAAAACAACTCTTTCAAAACCTTGACTCACAGAGCTCAGCACTGATACAGGCCGATAATGATGTAACTCGTGAATAGACCCTCCCCCCTTCATGAATTGGTGTGACTTTTGCCAATATTCACTGAGAAAGAGAAAAGTTAAATGGGTTGGACAAGTCAGGGGTGATAACCATACTTCCTTCAACTAGAAGTCTGGAACTAAAACCATCCGCCCATTAGCATGCGTACTGCCAAGATCAGCCCAGATATTCAGAACTCCCTGTCTACATGTTGTGGAAAAAAGCTTACTATATCGGCTACAGCTATTAACGTTGTGCCTTTTTAGTTCAAACTGTCATTTATGTCTTGTTATAAATTTTACGATTTCGGTACGTGAGTAGTCTTTCGATCCAAATTGTAATAATTATGTAGCGGATAAATAATGTAGTTTCAAGCCAGATAAGCAATACATACGTTTCTATCGTTCTCCCAAAATGTATACACTGTACTCAATGATTTCGGTAGAGAATAAATATATGTATACATAAAAACAAATATCGAAAATTAACTGAAGGACTAAATATATTGGACCAGGTTTATGACATTTTCCAAGTAAGTCTTTATTTCATTAAATATCAGAATCTATTTTTATTTTATTTGCTGAGCTATGTCTGACTCTCGTCCACTAATGAAGTCCTCGCGAGAAAACAATTGATGTCGAAAGTTTTTATGGGGTTTAAAACGCATTCTTTGTTGAGATATCGCTGTTCTTCCGAAATAGCCCTTGCATGCAGTATATTACCAGTCAGAACTAGGGAATTGCCTCACGTGTCATCGGGTATTGTCATTAAAACACAGTCAGTCATACTGTGACCAAGTAACTGCTTACTCCCATAATCCTCATGAATGTATCCCTAATGTGCCCAATAGTATGCACAAAGTTGTTCTGCCCTGTGTAGCAATTGTCGATGTAGTGTCTGTGATTAGGTAATGCTACATGTCCTGATAATTGTGCTGCCGGTTACCAGGATGACGCGTGAACAAACGGTCGTTACATTAATTCCCGTTTGAATTTGCTTTAATTTTCGTTGACAACATTTTGAAGTTCACTAGTATGAAATTATATCAACAGCCGGTATCCCATGGATAAATACCACCAAAAATGTCCTGTTGTTTTACATCCAGATGTAAAAGCAAAATAGGTTTGCCTAAATGGGAAGGATATAGATCCTGGCCTTCCAGGCAAATCAATGAAATTTATTACATTCCAGAAATCCACGAGATTATTATTAAATTCTTTATATAGGTTGTAGACAGGTTTGTGCTTCCGGTTACAAAGGAAACATGTGCAAATCAAGTATTCTGATTACTTAGTATTTAATTTTTTCGTTTCTTAGATAAAGTTATAAGAAGTTGAAATTTCACTGTTTTGACTCTTTTTGGGGATTTTTGACCTATAACCCTATATTGCAAGAAAACTAAGGCAAATAGGAAAAAACTGAATGACCGTTTTTGGGTTCACATAATGTGTTATACGTTGATCTACGATTGAACAGTTGACGTAAATAGTGTAAAAGAAGTAGCAATTTGAAAAAGAGGTAGCAAAAATGTACTTTTTATGCA
>JAVFBW010191906.1:0-10264 GCA_034783835.1 Mopalia ciliata
TTTATTTTGTATCCGTCGTCATATAAGTGAAATACCCTTGAGTACGACGTTAAACACCAATCAAACAAACAAACAAAACAAACCTTGCTTGGATGCGCTGGTGTCTATTGTTGGAATACACCACCGTCATAAGTAAAATGGTATTATATCCCTTTGTTAATCAAAAGCTTCTATGTTCTGTGGTTTTAGTGTGTGAATCAAATCAAATTTTATAATTGACATGTTCATATTACAAATACTAAGAAGAAGAACAAATTTGGGTTGTATTGGGTCATCTAACCATTTTGAACAATCAATAATTAGTAGGTACTGTTCAATATTTAAATTTTATGTTACAGCTTCCTTATACTGTGTTCACATAGTAAATATGGTTGTCTAAAACAGATAGGATTGGACACACTTGGTAACCTAGCCAGCAAGGTAAAGTGAAATTAAAGTTATAACTTCCAAATTAACATTGGTAATCCATGGATATTTTTTTTAAAATTCACTGATAATCAATTTAAATCTAATGTATGTTCTGTTTTTTCTTTAAAATCAATTTATAAAATGAAGGATTTATAAATAAGGTACAATGTACAACAATTTATGTATCATTGAACAGTATTTCCAATACAATTTGTCTTAAATTTTTTTCTTTATTTTATAAATTATCTTATGGAATATTGTTTAATAACCTGTTTTATTGCTCTTGTTTCAGTTCATTCTGAATGCCACGAACTGTGATATGACAGAGATAATGTTAAAAACCATCCGAAATTGTCTAGTCTCGCCTGACAAATTTGAGGTCGTTAGAGGTAAGCATGTTTATAACATTCACACTTGAAACAGTATCTTTAACATAATTATTTGTTTTTTCTTTTAATAAGACATGTAAGTAATAAATGTTGGAACAGTTAATACGATTTTATTGAGGTTTAAGTTCATGTTTATTTTTCCCTGAATTTAAATGAGTTTATAACACAAACATGCAAGCTTATTGAGGAATATTGGATATGAAACAATATTGTTTCAAGTGAATTAACCAGCTGGGTAACTCACTTATAATGTTATGTTTTAATTACTTGTGTTTTACTGACAATAATTCAGCGGGTGGTTGGAGGGAGCTTCATGTTGCCTAGTGATCTCAGAGCTAAAGGGGAACAGGAAAATGATCTGTTTATGGGGCCTTGTATTTCTTCTTGTTATTGTCCTGTATTTGTGCCGTTTTAACTTTCTTTGTTACCAGTGGTGTCGATGGTGGTGTTCCATTGGGCTGGCACGTTGTCACATAAGTGAAATAGCCTTGAGTACGACGTTAAACCCCCAAACAAACAAATAAAGATAATTATTGAAATAAACCACATAAAAATGGTTGCGTTGTAGGTTTGGAAATATTAAGCAAACTTTGTCAGGTTGAGAAAAATGAGGATGTTGTGTCAGATAAACTTGGTCAAAAGTCTTATGAGGATATTGTCCAGTTACTTACCATCCATGACATACAGCTCATTGTCTACACACTGGAGGCCTTGTATCAACTCTCAGAGATAGGAGAGGCAACAACTACCAAAATAGCCAATGTCAAGCATGCAGTTGGTAAGTTTCATATAATGTTCACACAACCTGATAAGTGTTATATAGTTTTAGACATTTGAAGCTGGCTGATTTCAATGGAGAAAATCAGATTCTCAGCAATTTTGTTATCAATTTTTTTAAAATAAAAGTTTCCCGTTTTGACTTTGTGCCAGCAGAATGACAGCCTGTTATCACTTTGTTGATGTCAGGCAATCTTCTTGTACTTTATGCATGTTGTCAGTTAACACAGAATTGTAGTTAAACAATGTTTACTTTTTTAATCAAAAACTTTTGCTTTTTATTGAAAAATACATTTCAAAGCTTTACTTCAACAATAAGTTATATGATCAGATTATTTTGCAAAAATATCTTTTGTTGTGGGCACATCATTGTTTAGTTCTGTGGACTCCACACTGGTAAACTTGATCAATCACTTAAGATATACTTACCATCATATATCTCTTCTGTGTAATATTTGTTGAATACTGGAGTGCTCATGGTATCAATGCCTTTTTTTCTGCTTTATAGATGTGTTAGTGAGTCTGACAACTGTAGAAGCTCAGTCTTACGGCCCTAACTCGCTGGTTGGAATCAAGGTAGTGGAGTATGTACCTCCGCCACAGGCTCCAGAAGCCCTCCCTGGGTCTAGTGGACCACCGTCTTCTTCCCATACTGCTACACCAAGCACACCAAGTAAGTACTTGAAATATTCTCAATAATTAGTTGGTGATCTTTTGCATTATTTTCACTTTTTTCTAGAGGTGCGTCCTCACTGTGTAATTTATATTAACGATTCCAGGAGATTCCCCACTTTTTTAAAGAGTTTGATTAGTCAACCTTTTCAAAATGTGATATTTTTTTTAAGCCACATGAATAAATCTTACACCTTAATTATTCAATTTTCAATATTTTAAGACGTGTTATCATAGCAGTGTCATAACAAATATATAAATAAGTTATTCTGTTGCTGTGATTAGTTATGTCTTTTCTCTGTAGAACAAGCTGTCATTCATACACCAATCAGACAACCATCAACACAAAGCCAATCAATATCTACTGATAGTGAATCATTTGCCTGTAATTGGTAAGTCATATTATTTTCCTAAACTTTTGTTAGTTCAGTAGAATGGATACACATGTATGTTTTTCATCATCTTCAATTCAGTACAGCCTGCGGCTGTGGCACAGTGGTAAGGAGTGCGCTTCCTGAATCGAACATGTTTCGATTTTCCGTTCTTGAGTTCGAGTCCGCCTTTCGACCATCAGGTGTATGAGCGAGTCACATGTTGTGGCTCCGGCAATCGCGGGGGAGGGGGGGGTTCCACCGTAATGTACAGTGTGAAGTGGACAATCCTTCGTCATATAAGTGAAATACCCTTGAAAACGATGTTAAACACGAAACAAACAAACAATCAATTCAGTACAGATCAAGTTTGTTTGTCAACCATCAGGTATATGAGTGAGTCACACGTTGTGGCTCGGGCAATCATGGGGGTGGGTTTTGCACGGTTTCTTCTCGATTTTCTGCAATAATTAGGCAAGGTGCAGTGCGAAGTAGACAATTCGTCATATAAGTGAAATACCCTTGAATACGCTGTTTAAGCCCAATCAAATAAACAAACAAAATCAATTTAGTATAAATTATTTTATCCATTCTTTTCACACTTTTCGAAATTGAAGCATAATTATGTGTTTCGAGATAATGTTCTCACTTGTGAGATGCACTTTGGGTAAGGGCTATTTGTTTCAAGCATAGCAATACTGTCTTTACTTAGCCCTTGAGGAAAATGAACTTTCCAACATTATGGAAAAACCTTTACATCTTACTTGTGCTAGTGACAATTATTGTTGGAATATATCACCATCATATAAGCGAAATACCATTAAGCATGTCATATAACACCAATCAATCCAATCCACTTCTGAGATTCTCCCCTTTTTAGCTCGCCTGTACAAAGTAAGGCGAGCTTATGTCATACCCCTCGTATGTCAGAATCTTTCTGAAATTTTGCACACAGTTTGCCTGACCGGAAAGGAAGACATAATTGAAATTATATGGAATTCTGTGAATATTAATTAAGTGATATTGTTTTTCACAAAATGACGACAATTTGCGTTAAGAAGTATATATCCAAATTGAATAGCCGATTTTCCTAAAATTTTGCGAAAATGTTCCACAATATGAAAGGAGAGGGATATTGTCTGTTCAGCTAATTATATGCATATTTTAACAAGCTTTGAATTAAATTTTCTCCAAATTGAGTAATCTGATTTCCCTAAAATTTTGGGCAAATAGCACACAACATGGGGAGACGTTAGTTATCAGTTTGCTAATTACATGCATATTAATTACTTTTAACGGGCCCTATGCATAGATATTAAATCATTTTGCACTTTTACCGTAAGGCAAGAATCCATTCCCTTTCATTGGCGGAACAGGCGAGCTGTTTGGCAGCTGTGCTGCCAAGTATTTTTTGTCGGAGTGGAATCTTAAATGGAATCTGATTTTTGTGAAGGTTATAGTGTATTATTGTGAGTGTATTTTTTGTTTGCTTAACAGGATGAAAGCTAATTTTGAATATAAGGAAAGCAGTTCATCACAACTCAGTATATTTTCTGATTACTTGGCATTTTGTGGAAGGATCCCTATTAGGGATGTGGTTAACTCAACAACATTTATTGAATGTCTAAGGTAAGTTCCTTATTAGCTTTTCTAATTTTTTTGATGTTATATAAATGGTTCTTTGGTAATATTTCCAAAGAATCATTTACAAAACAAGATTATTTATGAACAGTATTATAAAAACCATTACTGGAAAAAAATTAATTAGCAATGGAAGTTTTCCTTCTTCATTCTCACACTAAGCCATATTTGACACAATTCACACATTTCCCTAAAAAATATTTCCTTTTGTTTACAGGACTGTATTTCCCAAAGCAGAGAAAGTATCTTCTGACAAGAATGGTAAAGTTGAAGTGACTGTAAAGGGTTTGGTGAAGCGAGCCTTACCATTGCCTGTAGCAATTCCTCCACAAGGTATTAAAATCAATCATGAATCTTCAATTATTAAAACTTTTTTTTATGATTATCCAAAATTGCCATACATACACACAAACTAACACCAATGGTTGTCCTCAAAGTCTGTGCAAACCTGTCTTTTTAATAGACTTTTACTGGTATGACAGACGAGTGGTCTAATAGCTAAGAAAGTCTTTCTTGCCAATCAAGTCTTATTTTTGCTCATGTTCCTCCATACAGTTTTGCTGTTTATCATACCTTCTTAATATTTCCAATTAACAACTAATTGCTTTCTATGTCATACAGGTATATTTAAAAAAAAACGATAATTTCCCTTGTCTAATTATTGGTGAGACTCTGGCTAATGGCAGTTTGTTTGGAGAGCAGTAATGCTGTCTTTTTTAGCACTGGAGAAAAATAACTTTTCCCATTTAGAAACGGACTTGACCTTTAAGTTTTGTGCTGGTTTCCGAGTTACTGTTGGAATACACCATTGCATATATGCCCTCCGGCTGAAGACAGTTTGTTTGAAGAGTAACAATGCTGTCTTTTCTTTGCACTGGAGCACTTTAGCACTTTCCAACATTATAGAAATGCTTCACATCTTGGTTGTTCTAGTGTCAATTATTGTTGGAATACACCGCCGTCATATAAGTGAAATATCCTTGAGCGCGGCATGAAACATCAATCAGTCAATCAATCACAATTGCATGTAACAGCAGGACGTAAACCGTCTATCATTCAAAAGATAATCGTCATCACATGACTTGTTACTAATGTTTTCTGGGAGTTGATTTTGTGAGCATTTGTAACTCTTTAGCATGATTCAAAATTCTGTACTCTGTGTCGGGAAAATAACTACACTATAGTCAGTTGAGTTTTTCCTAAAAGTCTTGATTTTGAAGAGTGTTTTTAATTTTAACTGGTCTTAAACCTGCAGACAAGTTCGAAATGCGAATGCTTTGGTGGATGCATGTGAATTATTACACTTATATTGTGACAAGGTGCTTTGTGACTCCTGATACAGAGTGAAGTCAAACAGTTTTCTGCATGAATATTAGTGTTTGATACGATATTTATATCCTATTTAATATATTTAATATACTACTAGTTGTTTTATGGTTAAACTGTTTTTTCAACAAACAAATACCAAATGGTTTAGTTATAAGGATGAATAAGTTATAACACATTCTGTGAAATGTCTTGGTAAACTGTATTTGTGAACCCATGGCAGTACTTTGTCATTTGTCATACACAGAAAGTTTTAATTGATTCTCCAGTCCTATGACTTGATTTTGTGTAGCCTTTGGACAAACTTTGTTATCTTTTATCTGTTCATTCCGATGCCTGCTTGTGTTCTGGCTGACTATCATGTATATCAAAATTATTCACTAAATGAAAGGTCTAAATTTAGTTTCTGTGCTTGAAAAATACCCTACCTATAGGTCATAGGATAGTCTCACTGGTCAATTTAATATTTTGCAACACTTTTTCATGAATCTTAGTAATTCTGTTGTTATTATATCAGTTAAATTATGTTGTTATTATTGATCATCGTTTGCATGATTTACTATTTTCATGTTGTTTTGCCAGCATGTGTTCTGTCATTATCACATTATTTCACAAAGTTGTGGCATACATGTATATTCTCCCTTTTTGCATGTAGAGTATTTATTCTGGTGTTAAAATCATACTTTTGGCATAAATCTACATATTCCTTTTGTGCTTTAACATGTTCTACTGATAAAAAGACCCGTTACTAATTCTTATGTTATCATGATTTAACGTAAATAAATTAAGCTGTTGAAAGACTGCATTGAACTTAAAGATCTTTTGACTTCAAACAAAATCTTTGTAATTTCCATTGTTCTTACTAACTCTTACATTAGTAGTGTCTTCTAAATATTTCTTAAGATCAACATCGTATATAATTGTCATACAAAAGAAGGTATATTTTCAATTGAAAATGAAACTAAGTTTTTTAAATACTCTACAATGCATATCTATGTGAGCGTGTATGATTTCTCTCTTTTTCGTTTTTACTTTTTCTTCTGTGTTATTCTATCTTTTAGTTTTGGTTGTTGTTTGCAGTTGTGGTTTATGTTGTTGCTTTCAGTTACTAGTCAGAATTCACCTCGTCGCTCCCAGAAAGCACCAGTTAACAAATCTAGAGTACTAACTATGAATTCCACTCTGCGTCAGAGACTGTCAGAGCCACCCAAGATGCAGATCCAAGGTTCTCCATACATTTTATATCCAGGTATTGGTCAAAACCAGCCGAGTAGCATGGTGACGCAGTTACACCCACCAGCTAGTCCCAGTTCTACTTCATATTCCATGAGCCAAGGCAGCCCCCAGATGTCTCCCATTGGAACTCCCTACGGGACGCCCCAGCACAGCCCAAATCGCCCAATGACAATCTTACAGAAACAGCTCCAATCTCCTCCACAGAACTCACCAGCTTTCAAGAAGGGCAAAAAACAAGCCAAACCTAAGTTTCCAAGCATAAATAAAGCCCTTCAGGGAGAGCAATCAGAGGTGAACTCCCCTATTAAGCATAATGGCTCACCTAGTAAACCTTCTGAAGGTATTGTGGATACAAATCAAGTTACTGCTACAAAGAAGTCAGCCGACTCTAATATGATAAAAACTCTTTTGGCTAAAAAGTTAAATGAAAATAAAAGTAAACAAAATGCTGCTGCCGCTTTACTGGTAAGTGAAAAGCCAGTACAGCCTCCAACATATCAGCAAGCCTGGCACCAAAATCCTTCTAGTTATTCTCCAATACATCAACAATCAGTTCCCCTCACTCATTCTACCATTGTCAATCAGCAAGTGCGACACGGGATGGAGGGCCAACCAGTCCAAGGTGCTACATCAGTTCAGAAAGAATCTCATCTCCTCGATCCCTCGATAGCTTCTCCCCAAAATGATTCTATTCAATGGCATCAATCTAGGCAACAAATAACTGTAGACCCCACTCAACAACAACAACAACAGCCACTTGTACAGTTGTCACCATCTATCCAGAATCCAGTAGAGAATTCACCAGGAACAGAACCATCAGGTCACCAGACTCCATCTTTTAATAGTCCGTCACCTTATATTCAATCTTCAAATAACACAAAGACAATTCAGCCATCAATGTCACAAACACCTGGAAAATTGAAACAGCCACAGGTGTGTTCTGAAGTTGAAAGTGTCCAGAACATTGCATTAAAGTCGTTGGAAACAAAAATAGAACATGTTGAAAACAAAAGTGTGTTAATAGCAGATACAAAAATAGGTGACTCTATCGTGCAGCCTGAGATCAAAGAAATCCCGTCCGCTGAACAAAATGACTTAAAGCCACCTTGTGTTAATTCCTCTGCTACGGTTATTAAATTATCTGAGTCATTACCAATTAGTGTTAACAATATTGAAGAACCCATGGAGGTTGAACCCCATATTTACAAAACAGAGCAAGGCAATAATAACAAGATGTCAGACAAAGTGATTTCAAGTAGGACTTCACCGATTCATATGGTTAATGGTTGTCTTGATGAAAGCAGTAAAGATTCAGACTTGTCAGTTATGAATAGTCCATTAACCCATACTGACAATACAATAAACAATGATAAAGAGATATTTTCTAATTTGTCTCCAAAGGAACACAATACAATACCAAATGGTGTGAGTAATGGACCAGTTTTACTAGAATCCAAAGAAAATTCTATGGACTCGTTTACTAAAGAAGAAATCCTTCTGAGAAACTCTTCAGTGGAAAAGGCTGCAAAACTCCTCCAAAATCGTAATGGTTTGGTCAACCATCTTGGTAATGGAGACTGTTATTCTAAAGATACTGCTATTGACCAGAAGGCCACTGAATGCTCCAGGGATAAAGTTCTTGTTGAAGATTCTTGTGATTCGTTTAGTTCAGCTACTGGTGTTTACAGAGCTGATAGTATTTCTACTGGTGCAGAGGACTGCCAGAAGTCAGTTGACTTACACAGGGATCTTAATTCTCCCCCTGTGCTATGTGAAAGCTCCAAACCCATGCCTGTCAACGGGATACAGTGCAACGGATTGTCAGAAGGTGATAGCAATTTAGACTCAGACAAAATTATGATGAATAACACAATACAAAAGGAAAATAGCGATACTACAAAGGATAATACTTCTCTAATCAATTCCCAACCTGGAAAGCCCCAGTTGAATAGTACAGATACTAATAACCCTAGTGCAATGGAGGTAGAATCAGCCGTAAAGCCAGAGGCAGTGAATGGCCACACTCAACCACCTCTTGATTCCTTCTCCCTGGCTAATGGACCGGTACAATGTGTAATAGACTCTCTTGAAGCTGTGAGTAATGATCAACTTACATCAAAACAGAAAAGCAAACATTCCAAGTCCAAGGCGGGTTCAACAGATAAAAACTTAAACAAAAAAGCGAAATCCTCAGAAAAGAAACCAAAGGCACGTAAGCGAAGCCGTTCAAACACCAGCCAGGGTGAATCCCAATCCTCTATCTCCTCCACTACTGGTGCTGATCTCCTTTGCGAATGGGACGGCTGTAAAAAGTAAGTGGCATGTTTTCTTATCCAGTGAAAATAAATAGCTTAGAATGTTAGTACTGTCTTTAGGTTTTAGGACTATTGAACATTTTAAATAAAGAATTGTTTCTTGGCACTGACTTGAGCCATGACTGACTGACCCTGTGCTGTAATCTTTTCCAGCATAAACTTCAAATCAGTCCTTTAAACTTTTTGAGATTTGCATAACCTGCTACTGTGCTGATTTTTAAATAATGTAAATGTGCAATTATGAAAAAACAAACTTCATTGATTATCAGATTGACTTGTCAAAATCTGTAGCAAAAAAGGTAATTAAGCCAAATAATTTGGGAAACCTATAAAGCGTTGCACAACCATTCCAAGACCCCGTTTGGTCTGTTCTCTACACAGACTACTAACTGGGTCATACTTCATTAAATAGCCCTCTGGCTAAGGGCAGCTTGTTTGGAGACTACCAATGCTTTTTTAATTAGCTATGTAGAAACAGCAAGTTCCCAACAAAGTAAAACACTTCACATTTGACACTTAGCACAGCCATCATACATACATACATACATATTTTAAAATTTTGGCGACTCCATTCACTAGTATTATGGCGCAAATCATTCTACTGAATGGAGTCTCCAAAATTTTAAAATATGTATGTATGATGGTTGTGCTTAGTGTCAATTACGGTTGGAATACACTGTATTGAGTGCTGCATGACAAACCAATCAATCAACCAACAACACAAGAGGATAATCTGGCAGCTTATGTGCCTCTTAAGTGTAGTGCTTTTTTATGCAGGGCAAGCCATCTGGCTAACTGCAATTTGTTTGAAAGGTAGCAAAGCTGTATTAACTTTGAAAGGAAGATTAACTTTCCAATAGTAGCGAAACACTCCATATTTTATGGGTGTGCTAGTGTCAATTATTGTTGGAATACATCACCGTCGTATAAGTGAAATACCCTTGAGCATGGCATATAACACCAACCAATCAATCAATTTTTCTTAGACACTCTGATTATTGGTAGTATGTTTTGAGCCATTGACACTGGGTTTATTCTATACCTGCACTGTAGGAATCATAATTTTTCAAAATACTGAACACTGAATATTCGAGCCCTGTGAGGGAGCGGGTGGGCCATGGCCCTGCAG
>JAVFBW010191917.1:0-10264 GCA_034783835.1 Mopalia ciliata
GCATTTACTGCTGGCGATTCGGTGCCTAACTCTGAGGGTCGTGGGTTCGATTCCCGGACGGGTTTCAACCTGCAAAAGAGCCTTCTCTTAAATGTGTGTCATGATGAAGGTCCAAAACGTAGTATTTGTAAAGATTTGTTTATTTGTTTGGGGTTTAACGTCGTACACAAGTGTATTTCACTTATATGACGACAGATTATTCACTTCACACAGCCTTATTACGGTGGAAAACCGGGAAGAAGCCTTATTAAAACCACCCCGCGATTGCCGGAGCCACAACATGTGATTCGCTCATATACCTGATGGTCGACAGGCGGCCTCGATCCCGTGAAGGGAAAGTCGAAGCAGGTTCAGTTTAAGAAGCGAATTCGCTACCACTGAGCCACTGCCGCTGGCGTATTTGTATAGGTGTCTCCGCGCAGTTTTAATGCACTATGCGAAAATATGTTTATTAGTCGATTAATATACAGCTTCTGAACGGCTTTAACACCCCGACCGCTTTAACAACCGGACATCTGTAATAACCCGACCGGAACGGCTTTCAGAGCCCGTCTAGACTGAATAACGCAAGAGAGCTACTCTATGCCTATAATATGTTCCGAAATAATGGGCTTGTTTAGAAAACTATCGTTGCCTCAAATATTATTTTGAATATAAAATGTATTTTCTTTTCACTTCCAGAAACCGTTAAACCGGTTTAGCCAGGAACCATTTTACACTTCCTTTGTCATTATGCCAACTGCGAAATCTGGTAAGAATAAAAACTAAAGATACAACTTCAAATAAAATGATTTAGACGTCTAGGTAGACATTGGGACTAACAATCGTGTTGATTATTTATAAGTCGGTGTATGGTTATAGAAGAGTTGAAGGACGTACTTAGATTAACATTTTCTGAAAGAAGACGGATCTTGCAGGCCAATACTATTCACAGATATTCACCAATGAGTGGACAGCTTTGGCAATAATAAAGCACATTTTCGACCAATGAGCGGACAGATTTGGCAATAGTAAAGCACGTTTTCGACCAATGAGCGGACAGATTTGGCAATAGTAAAGTATGTTTTCCACCATTGAGCCGACAGCTTTTGTAATATTGAAGCAGTTTTCCTCCTCAGTTTCTTCAGTCGATTTCTTATTCAATTAAACATAGACAATCGTAGTCAACCCCTATTGGGCAATCATTAAATCCAAAAACATTTATACATTTGAGCCAATCACAGAACTCTTCTTTTGAATTTATTAAATTATTTCCTCTAGGACATTAAAAGATTCGAAGAATGTGTCAGAGCTAGCATACAAGGCTGTGGATTGACGCCAACAAATTCAGGCTATATATTCAAATAGTTGCAGAGAGAAAAATATCAAACCATGACAGGTGTCCAGACTGGCGAGAAGAGTAAGCCACAACTTTCAGACGAAAATCCCGAAAACGTAAGTTTTAAGTATATATAGGAATCTAAATTTTGCATTAATATTTCTGTTTTTGAACTCGCCTTCAAGATAAAAAGCAGGGGGAGACAACTTTTTCTCCCTAACAGGAATATTTACAAATAAGAATAGAATTTCAAAATACGTTGATAAACAAGCGCTCTTTTGCTCATATGTTAAGGTTGCAACAGTTCATTCTAATATATTTTAGGTTTTCTGTTACATAATACGCTTATTTTTTTTTATTTATCTAAAGCTAATTGCAATCACCCTGATAACCTACTAAAGTCAATTAATATTCTGGTTAATATATAATAACTCAAAATCAATAGTCAGTTCGTGCATCAAGATTAAGATTGAGTTTGATTAACGCGTTGGATTTTTTTCTTGTTTAAGTGATTTTGCCGGTTTGCTTTTATTATACAATTATTATCTATTAGTCTTAAGGGGGCGGTAGTAGCTGCAAGGATTTCGAATAATAATTTAAAATATTTAACACATATTTAATTTCAAACATCTTTTAAAATATTTCGCCTTGCGACTGACCGTATTAAGCATAGCCGCAGTCGTTGTAAAATAGATAATTAAATCTGTCTATCTTTCGTCGTTTCTTTTTTCTTTTTTTTTTTTGCCTTTACTTTAATGTTAATTGTTCGGACATGGGAGTAGAGATTAATGCTTCCTGTGTTTAGCGAGTAGCTATAAAGCTGACAACAAGGTTAGAGGACTACTTTTCTATAGCGAGGGCGAGCTTTGAATAGGCAGTGATGAAGTTGGAAAACCTTACAATTTTGTTTTATGTTTATCTCCCGCTAACGGCTGTTAGACCGATTCGCTACTACTTCATTTTGCCTCTGGTTAATTTAGAATCATTTAATTTTAATTTTTTGAAAATTTTATTTCCAGTTGTTTTTTTTTTTTTTTTTTTTTGGAGTGGGGGTTGGTGAGGAGGAGGGAAATGCTACAACAACTGATAACTGATATATCTCGTTGATACAAGCGAGCCGTTTGTGCGGACCATCCAATTCCGCTCGAGTATAATTCAACGCTACAGACGGGGTCTCACTTTGAAAAAACACACGACAAATATATAAATATATAGCCTTGAGCACAGCGTTAAACAGGAATCAAACCGACAATTTCCGTTTTGTAGGTTACAATGGAGGCGTCTAGAACCAGTAAGAAGTCACTGTTGATAACTGCAGTAGTTGCCTGTGTTGTAACGACAGTGGTCATTGGCGCAGTGGTGGCCTCCCTATATTTCGGCACCCATATGTGTGACTCCTCATCGAAAGCTGTAAAAAAACCCGAGGTAACATAGATATATGTACATGTTTAAAACCGAATCCTAACAATCTGTAAGGATCTCGTTCTTGCCCAGTTGGTATGGCATGGTCCTGTCCCTAGCCTTCTTCGAACTTTCGGTCAGACCAGAATCCCTGTTTCGAGCCTGGCTATTTTCGATAAATGACGGCACTTTAGTTGGAGCTGCGGATCAAACGGGATTGCATAAGGGCTGCAAAGGCCACAACGCTCGGTCGTTGTATAAGCTAAATCCCCAGACATTTCAGTATGGCGTTGGCAGTCAAACAAATACATAAACAAACCTTATTATAGTTCTTATTAACACAATAGTCATTTCAAGACACAATTTGTTATTTTATCAACGTGTTTTGTATTTATTTAAAGTGCCAAGGTAAACGATTTTACTTATTTGAAGTCGTTAACAGCTTTGTTTAAATTATCTGTTTCCATTTTAGACTTATTTCCTCCAAATTTCGGACTCTCCTGCGGCTGCTACTGTTGAGGTCCACAAGCCTGAACGTGTGATACTCACCGAAACGTCGAGTACAGACAAGAAACTTGATCACACTATCACGCTACAAGATTTCAACAGGGTAAGTGAAATATTGTCTTAACTCAAGTAAACGTTTCCTTGGTTTAGCATAAATGCATACTTCATCCAGCAGACAAATTATAATATTGACTTGTCCGTATGAAGTCGACAAAACTTGCTCAAATTGAAATAATTAGGATGTGTGAATAAATGGATGGATGGATGGATGTGTGAATAAATGGATGGTAGACGGATGGACGGACGGACGCGCGGACTGACGGACGGACGGATGGATGGATGGATGGATGGATGGATGGATGGATGGATAGTTGAATGGATGGTTGATTGGTTGTTAAGATGGATGTATGGATGGTTGGATGGACTTCATATATTGGACATTTTAATGTATAGTCGATTGACTTTGATTGGTTGGTTGAGTGTTTGACTGCTTGATTGTTTTTGAAGAATATAACATTTCAAAGACCCTTATGACGCTGATTGTATGATCCATATTTTCTTCTTGAAAAAGCAAAAAATTTTAATGGGGTCGAATCAGCCAAATCTGAAGTGTATAAACTATACATTTAAAGATTACGTATCAATTCAGTTTGCTTTTGATCTAACGGAATGGGGTAAGCAAATTCCAATATATCAACACCATTGATCTTTAAATCTAAACATAAACGTCGCAGTATATTACAATGATTTGTTTCAAATATACATGTATATCTTACTAAAGGACAATTTAAAGCAGTTAACCACGCGTGAAAAATACTGAAATCTGGTCGAATGTTTTTAAAAAATATTTAGAAGTTGAAATGACAACTTCATTTAAGGAGTGGGACATTTTCTTGTTAAACAAATTTCGAGCTTATGGCACCCCTATATACAGTGGGACGAGGAACCGTTCGAGACAATCATAATATATAATTGACATGTCTTCTCTTTTTCGCTTGTTTTAGGATCTCCAAGCTGTCAAGGATCAGAACCGGAAGGAATGCTATGTGTTTCCGGTTTTCTATGAATTTGATGATGCCCTGAAGATCGCCGGGGACAATGTGGTAAGTAGGTCATGATCATGCGGTTTTAGACGCGGTCATCATCACAAAGAAACTAGGACGCAGTGAAATTCGGAAAGTTTAAACATACCTGAAAATTATTTTTAAAAATGCGCGTCAAATACCTTCACCTTTCGGTCACATAAGCGGACATGCTTGTAAATCACAAAAAAAAAATTAAAAAAAAAAAAAAAAAAAAAACCCAACTAGATGCTGAAAACTAAACATCATCTGACAATACATTGATAGATAGAAAATGACCTTTGTGTCAAAGGCAAAGTTACAAATTAAAACAATAATTCATCAGAGTTGTACCACTTAACTGTTCTCGACAATCAACCATCAATATCCACTCTCTCTATCTTAAACGTAATAATACAAATGCTGTCTATTTTCCAGACGTCTATCCCAATGGACGAAGAAACGATGGACATGAACATGAACCGAACCCTGGAAGCGATCCCCTCTGAAGTTCTCGAGCACGCCGTTGGTACACACATCGCTGAGTTCTGCTCTGACGTACCAACATACTGGCTCGTTCACGCTACATCGGAAGGTAAATGGGAGGATTTGTGATAAATTTACTGATCTTGTCTGGGTTTAAAACAAATTTGTATATCCAAACTAAAATAATATACATAACTTTTTGAACATCGACTGCTGGTGTGGTGTCATACTTAATGGCATTCCAAATTCTCAATAGAGATTTTCCCCCAAAGCTAGTTAGTAACGGTGGGGTGGCATGTATTAAGGCCAGAGCTAGTTCTTTCTCCAGTAGAAGGCAAATCATGGTCACCAGGAATCGGCCCTTTTAATCTGCTGAAATGAACTTTTCCCCCAGTATAGACACCACTAGATTTTAGCTTAATATGAACTATTGCCGTAAATCTCTAAATTAACATGTTTAGTAGTTCAAAGTGTACTAGGTGTTTGAGTTACAGTTACAGGGTATAGTCTCCTACCATGTGATAGTTGACCTGCGTGTGTGTCTATGTGTAATTTTAGTATAATCACAGTACTGCTTTGGCGTAAATCCTTCTACTGAATTGACACGCCAATAATTTAAATAATGATGATGATAATGATGATGATGATGATAATGATGATGATGATGATGATGATGAACGTTTCCCACACTCCTTGGTGAACCATTTGTCAATATTACTGTGTTGAGTCTTTCACCTCTGGCTCATTTAATTTCTGTGTTTTTCCTCCCTTGTTATAATTGTATTGCCTCAATAATTTCTTGTATTTTTTTTTTTATATTTTTTTTTGTATAGAATTATCCAGGGCGAAGAGAGCTCTACGGTTTTTTATTGGTGTTCGATTCCGGATTTTCAGAATTAGAGTATCCATTGGTGTCGAGGTTACCATCGATTAGGCCTCAATACAGCATGATTTCCTCCACAGGTGTGCATTTCCAGTGCCAAATGTATACTGTACTCATGTAAGAGACGTAAATGACAAAAACTTTTATAAATCGTACAGGAAAGATACAAAAAAGGCAAAACCCTTCCTTGGGGTTGTTAATATTTTATCCATATTTCTATTGTGAATGTTTAGTTATACATTACAAGTATTGTCAAATTTATCATTAAATTTCCCTATATGTATACTAGTACTTGAGCAGTAAGCAATGGTTAGAATGACAACGATGATATTAAGTGTCGGCGTAGACAGCTGTGTGTACGGGCGAACTGCCTGATACGTACATTTCGGAACTGTTCCAATGGTGTAAATATCACCTTATTTAGGTCTTTTGTTGAAGGAATGTAGTGGTGTCCTTTGTGAGTACGTATAGCAATAAGGTATTTAATTCCACACATGTAATGTATAACAATGCATTTCGATGGTTGATATGCTGTAGGCCTGACTGTAGTACACGATAAATGTAGACCGGCTTAATGTACGTCCATTTGCCGAGATTTTGAGAAAGACTATCTATAGACTCAAATGATGACTTGAGTGGTCCAAGAAGAGTCTTGGAAAAGAAAAACTGTAATAAACAGTGATATTCTCGTTTCGTCATACATGTTCTCAAGATGGCGGGTTATGTTATATGTATAACGGAATATATATATATTACCTTATACGAAACTCGATTTCATTGTATTGATCTATGAATAGTATATGACTGTACAATTTGTGTTGACTTTAGTATGAAGTAAACTAAAATATAATAAAATATTATTATTATTATTATTATTATTATTATCATTATTATATTGTTATATAATTTACCTATTTGTATACCAGTACTTAATCAGTATACAAAGTCACCAACAATTCCAATGTATCACTTTAATTAAATAGTGATATTAAATTAGGTAATTTGATTATTTGATTTTTATCTGATGATACAAATTGTTAAATATGTTAATAAACTTTATACCGAAAAAAACATCTATTTGTTAAATCACTTCTGTTCATTATTATATTTCCACAAGTTAATTCCCCTAGCCATTTTGCGGATTTATTTTTACGATTGTTTCCACTGAAATAATCAAAGAGTTTATGTGTAGCTTTGATACCTGTGGAAAATGTGTTCAATATTTGACTTCTTTGAATGGCACTTGAAGTTGTTTAACTCAAATACAATTAAAACTTTCGTATGGATAACATCTGTATTGATCGCAACGTTTTAATCCCATTTCAGAGATCGTGTATAAACAAACAAAAGCCTGTTTATATGATGAGTTGAGTAAAGGTTGTCTGCAGATAAGGGGAAAATTAAAATTAATATGGTCAGTGATTTTAGAAGTTTAACCTTTACTCGTCTCATTTTATAATATTTGGAATATATTAAATTCTTATTTTTTAAGATATAATTATATACTATCATTCTTTTTATGCTTTAAGACATTCAATTGTTTTATTGTAATTATTAGTAATTTATTTTTCTGTCAGTATTTTGTTTACTTTTGTTTAAATATGGTACTGAAAATGTAATTAAAAAACAAATTATTATTAAAAAAGAAAGAAATGAACAATTACATTATGTGATTGACGGGCCGGGAAATCCATGACAGGAAGCGACCCGTTAACCACAATTTCAACAACAACAAATAATTTTACACTTTTAAACAGGGTGACCAATAAACCATGTTGCCCATTTGAAATTCCAACTCGTCTTGAAATAATTTGAGGAAGAAAGCACGGGTTACAACGTGAGAATGGAGAAAATTAAGGCCGATGAAACCATGGACAGAAGTTTAGTTCAGAAGAGAGGTGAAACGTTTGTAAACACGCAACTGAATACGTCTTCGGGATTTAGTCTAGTTTCGCCTAATTTGGGACTTGTAGGCAAACCGCGACTGACGACGGAATATAAACTTAGAACAATGCAGAGATTATGACGGATTAAAGGTTAATTCGGGGACGATTAAGATTGTAAACAACTAGTAAGTGGTGAGCCTTAATTCACAAAAATATTTTTGGAATGCAATAGTGAAGTTTTATTTGAATGGTTAGTTTGAGAAAAATATCATGCCGAATCAAATTACAAACTACTTTACTTTAGACATGAAACTTGCAATCGCTTGAAAATTCTTATACCAAAGTCACGACGAAGTCACTAGGGCGAGCCTCGTATAGAATATGCCTCACAAATTATATATTGGCAGTAAGGAAAGAAATAACGCTTGACAATTAACTAAGAAAATCAATGCAGATTCCACTAGACAGAAAAGCAAATTCAACACGTGTCGCAAATCGGGATGAAGGTTCAAGCATAGTACTTGTATATACACATATGTACGAGGCCTCCGTGGCGGAGTGGTCTAGAGTGCACGTGAGTGTATGCTTCAGGTCCACATATCGCCCCCGCCTCTGGGGTCGCGGGTTCGATTCCGCCGTTCGTATGTGGGCTGGTATGCCAGCAACCAGCGGAAGGTCGTGGGTTTTCTGGGTTAATTTATAAACCCAGTTTTCCTCCCACAATAATGTTGGTCAATGATCTGTAATTGGGATTTAATCCTGGTGATCTAACATCGGATGAATAAATAATTAAATAAAAAAATATCAACCAATAACTCAACGATCATATCATTTCGTAAATCAGTAACAACAGTGACGAATGTATATCTAGTGACAAATCTGAGGCAGTATGTTTAATGGGGAAAATATTTATACAAGAAATTAGGTTTTAAAAGATAGATAGCCTATATTTAGTTAGCGATATTGGACAGCTTACGCTAAAAAATATTACTCAAAGTTTCAAATTTGAAGTACGATCTATGCCCGATCAACAGTTGTATTTGGTGTAATTAAAAAAATGTCTGATTTTTCATCTCTGTATTTTTTTTTTTATAACTTTGGTACAATCGTTCCCACAGGAGACCTCCAAACTGTCATGGTCGTAATGGATAATCCAAGAATAGATGTCATGCCTTCTATAGAGTGTATCAATGAAGTAGAATCAGAATGGCGTAGATCTTATTAAATTGTCCTCTGTTTTATATCTGTCTTAAAATTCGATTGTTATTGTTACTATCCAAATCTTTATGGTGACTTTTGAGATTCTTCGCTTCAGTCTAGCCGAGTCTGAAAACAGAAACAAAATGGCACACATTTATCTGAAAGTACATTTAGTTCGAGACACAGAATACTTTTCTTGCTTTTTGTTAATTATCTTGTGAAAGAATCCATACATGGAGACAACGGTTCGCGGTAATGACTATAATGTTCTGATTTCCGATTACAAATGGCTATTATCCACATTGCGTCAGATGTGAACAACAACAACATGATCCAACCTGGGATATGATAAACATGGATATGAAGCCCGGCCTTATCCAAGCCCCATCCACATAAAATCAGGCAGTCGGCATTGCTTTCCATCATCCGTTTTCGTAAAGCGTGAGTGAGCTTGACAGTTGTCAATACGCATGTGCATTACTATGGTGATTGATAGCTCATGAGAGTCTCCCTCTTTCTCGGTTTTGTGTTGTTGTTGTATAGGTCCGCAAAACATATAAATATTTGACATAAACGGAATGTGAATATATAAACACGAACATTCAATGTTAGTAGGGCGGAAAAATAAGCCTAATTAAATCCATTCACACCCCTAATGACTAATATTAAAATATACCATTTGCTTGATGTTCGCAGTGTTTGCAGATTCAAAAAATAGTCCAACATTAGATCGTTTTTTTACCCGAATGAACTTTCTCCGAGTTATAATAATACTTTATACGAGATAAAAGGTAGTCGTTTATATTCCCTTCAGTCTTTTTATTTCTGCAAGCAGCTGTTAAATGGAAATATTAAAGGACGAAATTAAGTAATTTTCGTTCAACACACTGTCTTCCTCGCTTGTAAACGGGTATAGCATCTCGCCAGTTCCCGCGCTCCGCGAGACAGATAGTGAATTCATCGGCTATTCAATGTTAAAGCCTGCTGTTAAATATCCCTGTATATTGTAATCCCAGTTCCAACAATGGAAATAAATGTCTGGTTAGAAATGAACTTTATATGTGTTTGCAGCGCACATATTTAACTTTAATATTCAACGATGAAACCAAGCATATACGATTGAGTAGCTTCCGGTGTAGCGTTATGATAAATAAGATTCACCCATTTACCTTCCGGTGTAGCGTTATGACAAATAATATTCGCCCATTTACCTTCCGGTGTAGCGTTATGAAAAATAAGATTCACCCATTTACCTTCCGGTGTAGCGTTATGACAAATAAGATTCGCCCATTTACCTTCCGGTGTAGCGTTATGACAAATAAGATTCTCCCATTTACCTTCCGGTGTAGCGTTATGAAAAAATAAGATTCTCCCATTTACCTTCCGCTGTAGCGTTATGACAAAAAAGATTCGCCCATTTACCTTCCGGTGTAGCGTTATGATAAATAAGATTCACCCATTTACCTTCCATTGTAGCGTTATGACAAATAAGATTCTCCCATTTACCTTCCGGGGTCGCGTT
>JAVFBW010191927.1:0-10264 GCA_034783835.1 Mopalia ciliata
ACCAGGGCAACAGAAAGCAACCTCTTTTCTCGCCTTTTACGATCGACCGAGGAAGCCGAGGGAGTATTCTGCAGGGCAATGGCCCACCCGCTCCCTCACGGGTCGAAAAATCAGGTAGTAATTTTCATTTAATCCTCATCAGAAATTGTTTTTCGTTGTTTCAAAATTTTGTTTCCGGAGAAAACGCCCTGTTCCATTCAAAACAGGTTTACCACGAGTTGTGTTGACATTATTTTGTCTTCGCGAATCCAGAGATCGGGTTTAATTTACAAACTACATCTGATTGGTAGTTGCCTATCATAGTCTCAAATAACAGGTGGAAAACATTTCGATTTGTGTTAATCAAGCAGTTATGGTTTCAGATTTTATCTATTCTTCAAAGTTTTGTTCCGGAACATGTATAGATGCTCACCGATTCCTGCCCACACGTTAATTGTGATTAAATTTAACACTTATTGCTGCTTTCGATTTGATGGGCAAAGTGTCGACTTCGAATCAGATAGATGGTTTGCTTCACATGTTCGATTCCAGAGATTTATTTCAATGCTTATTTGGTGCACTTTTAATGCAATGAACTAATGTACGATTACGCTAAACAATTTGATGGGTCACTATTTTCTAACGAATGTTCCAAGAGGGATTCGTTTCAGTTTTACGGTATGTACATCAAGGAAAGAGTGAATAATGGTAATGTTCTGTCACCATGGGATTACGTGGTCTAAAGGCGCATTACGCTAGGGGAATTTTGTGGTGGGGACACAAATAGGTCTTTAGTAATACTTGGGTTGTAGTCTAAAATTGCTTTTAACTTCAGTTAAGATTGGAGTTGTTTTAACGGCACATGTTTAAAGCTTGCTGGTTGCATATGTTCAGTATGTCGATGAATATACACAACCTAATACCATCTTTATTTGATAAAGAAATACAAATGTACATAACATGGTTTGCAATGTCACTACAGTCAAAAAGTAGCTGCACTTTGTCAAAACGTACAAATTACAAGCATATTTATATTTCTGATTGAGTTCTACTCCCGATAGGTTGATTTATTGGTGTTTCATAATAGGACGATTTTGCATTGCCAGTAACACTGTACAGCACCGAACGTGTAAAGACGCATTACGCTAGGGGAATTATGTGATACTGACACAAATAGGTCTTTGTAATACTAGTATTACTTGGATTGTATTTTAAAATTGCTTTTAACTTCAGTTAAGATTGGAGTTGTTTTAACGGCAAAAGCTTGTAGCTTCCTGGCTATTGCAGGTCTCTTCCATACTTATTTTCGACTTGCGGACCCGAAGTAGATTGTCCAAAACCTCATCAAATGTATATTTTTTAATCACATAAGTATTATATTTCGATTTACGACGATTTGTGGGTGGAGGAAAAAAGAGAAGCGTTGTTTTCATTTACGTTTTTAAGTAACGAAACCCGCCATGTTGTATGAAACCGCGATATAATTCCGTGCAAGTTATCAGGCTGTTTACGTTAAACTTTTTTGATTCACCTCGCCTCGACTCGTTGTTTTATTTGTAATTTAAGTAAAAAAACCGGTTGTGTTGTTATGTCATCTTGTATAAAAACCGTGAAATGATTCCGTGCAAGTTATCCGGCTGTTTACATTAAACGTTGTCGATTCTCCTCAACTCGAAAGTATCTGTACAGATATTACAAAAACCGAGTGATGTTCCGACATGTTGTGTATCAACTCGTATCAAGTCATATTACATGAAATGACATACTACCCATATTGAGGCCAGTTATCTTGACACACTTTTGCTCACGTTCAATTTTTTTTCTTTTTTGAAAAGCATTTGTTCGCCGCAATTATGCTAGGGTTTCTTCTGTGGCCTCTTGCTAGTTACGTGGGGAAATATATACATATATTCCATCCTTCAAAAATCACTTTTACATAAAAACAGCTCTAGCGCCAATGGTACGGTGTATACAGTTTGGTAACTCAATCTTATGCTAGGTTCCCACAATCACGATGGGCGACACGATTGAAATCGTCGTCTTAATTGTGGGGTCGTATCAGATATTACAGAGTTTGATGTCAATCGTGCCAATTGTGTTGATCGTGGGAACAGTTAAAACACATCGATCGACACGATTACTTGCTAATCATGGTCAGCGCATCAAATCGTGTTGGATCCTAACAAAGCGCAACATTTCGCATTTAATCGTGCTTCCCAATCATGTTGATCAAGATTAAACTTGGGCGAGACAACACCACGATTCCATTGCTCACAACTAAACATAAATGACTCACGAGCAGACACAAGTTGATATGAGAAAATGCGAGTAGATACAAGAAGTCACGCTATTTCCACGGACGTTGAGTATCCGTTACGAGTTCTCGCACCTATGCATTGACCAGACAAATCGAATGCGCTTTTGCTGTCAACTCGCTGTTGATAGTAATTTTATTAGCCTTTGATTGGTAGTTAGTTGTTATGTCCACGCCCTGTAGATGTAATCGTAGGGGTCCGATCGTTGACCAAATCGTGATCACTGTCAATCCTGTCATAAATAAAACATCGCGATCAGTCGTATAGGATCGCAACAGAGCGCATCGTTTCGTGATGAACGTATCCAAATGTATCTGCGCGTCCCAAATCGGGAACTCTGATCTTGGTAGTCGTGTAACTTTGAGACCCAATCGTGGACTCAATCGGGACAATCCTCTCAACGTATATGGTAGTATCTGAAATCGACCAAACCGTACCAGAACGTGTCGCAATTATTAATGTGGCAAAACAGCAACCCTTTAGATTCTTGGGTTGGCTGTTTCTTTATTATGACCTTTGGTCTGCGGTTTTGGTGGCGATCGCTAAACGGAGCCAGTAAATGGTCTTTATAGATAATATATCTGTGCCGGACCAACGTCAGTATAAGATACTTTCATAGCTCACCAATAGGTCCCTCTAATGTCTCTTAGTTCTGTAATTATAGGTTAACAAGAACCGACCTGCCAGCAAGCCAACCGAAGGAATCTATAGATGTGTATTATGAACTTGGTGATCGGACAGGCTATCTCCCCGTGTGTTTCTTCCCAATGGAGGATTGCACGGGTAATTCTGACACACTTTAAATTATCAGGAAAAATGCTTTATAAAACAAAATATTTTATGCGAAGGCATATAAATTAAATATATATAGAGATAAATATTTGCTTGACTCCAACGGGCTTCTATAATTTAAAATATTCCTCTAATGAAGAACCCTCATTGTGGAGAACTGCTGAGCAGTGTTATTTTCCTTTGCGATGTACAGGGGAAAGTGTTGCAAAGGAAGTCGTTAGGATAAATAAATAGACCTAGTAAGGAATCAAAAGCCATAATAATTATATTGTTCAGCGTCGATTCGTGGTTATACAAAAGTATTGGATACTAGAACAGCTTACCTCTTAGTTCTCCTAACTCCAGATCAAGTACAACAGGTGACAAAATGCCAATCATCCATGTGGAACTATTATATCTTCTAGTTTGTAGCAAGGAATAGTCAAAGTGCTTCAATAAAGCATTTCTGCCAAGAAAAGTTTTTTTGGATGCCGATGTGACTTAACGTGTCGGTTATTTAAAATATCGTCTCATCGAAATTACAAACGCCTACAATGCGTGGAAGTCTTTGCCTACGCCGAGAGAGACTGAGATTTAAACTCCGCCTGTGAGAAATGTCTGGCTAATTGAAAGCTCCGTCCCATCAATATACAGCCCAACTTTAAGAACGAATCAATTGCGACCCTTCGTACACGCTCCTTTGAATGACAGATTCCATTCTACCCACTCAGCTTCGCCCTTGACCGACGGAAGCAATTTGACCAACTATTACTGCTAACAATTTTCCAACAGCCAAATCATTATGATGGCATCAGCTCGCGTGTTAAGTTTTATTAACAGACATTATAAAGATAATATCTCTTAAAACACTTTTCATCGGACACGATCGCATAGACACGAACCAAGACAAGAACTGTAACGAAGAATGTGCCTTTAACACATTAATAACTAGCCAGGGGACGGGTGCTATATCCTACACTGTGGTTAGACTCCAGTTCTGTACTTTTCGCTCGGAAAATAATGCAGTAGTAAACGTGTCTCACAAAGTTTTGCATATATAAGAATGCTAGATAGGACAAGAAATCGCCGCATAAATCAAACAGATTTATTACGGCCTGTTGTAAAATACCATCTAAAAAAGCCAAGGTCAAAACCACGCGGTCTGTGATTAGTGGTTAGCGTGTCTGCCTACTAATCATAGTTCGATGTACCTTTCACGGGTTCTAGTAAGTCTGTCATCAACCAGCTATATAAATAATCGTCAAGCTGGTTTTTACCGTATTTAAGCAAGGAGCAGTGTGAAATGGTTTAAATTGTGATATAAGAGAAATACCCTATACAGAATTTGTTTAATGTAAATATATTACATGGCAAACACACAAATGTTATGCTGAAATAAAAATGACATCGCCGCCATGTATATATTTAAAGGCAAACGCGTCTATTGATCTAAGCTACATGTACCTAACTAATTGAATTATCCACTATCTAATTATGCGATAATAAATGCGTCTAGTGTTCGTTTATTTCAATATAACCTAGATTGCAAAATGATGAAGAGATAAGTGTGCTTAACTGGAAATTATTGTCATATTTAACTTAGTAATTTAATTATTTCTGCAGGTAAAATAAGATCCAACGATACACGGTGGTAAGCATGCTGGAGTATACTGGAACAAAGTGTAAGACACGAATAGGAGTATTGTAACGTGTTCTGCTGGCCGTGTCAGTTATCACAGACGAATATGACACTCACATAAGGACATCACATATAGTATCGTGTTACATCCAAATAAATAATTAAACTATTCCTCAATCAAAACCCGTTAATTATACGTTGTCAAAGAGTGAGCCAGACATTTGCCTGTTATCAGAATATGAAGAAGGCACGGATTTCTAGACTGTGTTTAAGGATACATGTATATATGCTTCAGAACGATGCCTGAATAGAAATTGAAGCGTGCACCCTTAATAAACTAGAAGTTGTAATCCATAAAGTCTTCTGTTATGTGTTTAAGATTTGCAAGTTCAAGACGGCTTGTCAGGCGAACGCAGATCTATTCAGATAACAGTGCTCATAATTGGGCACCGACTCGCCAGAAATAAATGTCGGCCACCTGGCACAGTCATCCTTCTACTAAGACTCTAAGAAAGTGTCATTCCAAAATAACAAAAATACTGTAAATATTCAATTTTGAAAACATACACAAAAATCATGCTATTCAGATAATGGAAAAATGAATATATCGAAAGTCTTCCATCACAAAACCTTGTTGTCGTGAGACCTTGAAATGTATGTCAAATCTCTACATCATTTTTCTATGTCTTGATAATTGTATCCACTTGAGGCCAATCTTCTAAGACAATTGCTTTCAGGCTTGTTATAATAAATCACCCTGACTAATTCACTACACAACGTTTTAAATCGGTCTTACGTCAATAACAAAACACATTTGTATTGCTAGTTATATTTGCATTGAACTATGCATCGCGGAATATAAATATTCGACTTCATCTCCTGGTGATTCGGAGTAAAACGATAAATCATGTTTGATACATGTTTTTGTAACACTGTCAAAGGTGTTTCTTTCGTATGCAAAACACATTAAAAAGCGAAAGTTTTATGCACGCGAAATAAAAATATCCATATGGCACAAGTTTGTACTGCCCTTGTATTTGATATAATTATTTTCTCAAAAGTTTCACGTAGCGAATTTTTTAATATTGAAAAAGAAAAAATAATTATATCCAAAATATTATAATAGGTAAGCATTTCCTGTCTTCGAACGATATTTGCATGCCAAGCATTTAGGTCATTGAAATGTTTTGCGCAGGCTGGAGTTAACCTGTTGCAGAGAAATGATTTAGGATAAATTTGTGTTATACACCTATCTGTCATTGATAATGTTTATATGTTTTTTTTTAGATCCAGCCTATGTTAAATTGGGTATCTTGCCCGTTTAGTACAGAACAATTCTCTGTGGCAATGTTACTATAAGTAGATCGGTTTCTTTAGAATCATCGCCATATTTGGCAATACAAAATAAAAGGGAGTTTGTCCAAATTTATTTTTTAACCTGCGCTGGACTTCATCCAATTGACATCAAGCAAAAGGTCATTAAGGAACATTATTGGTCTTAGTGTCAATTATTCTAAAGGCAAAACGGCACTTTACCTTAAACATAACTCGTTTGCCGACGGCTTGTACATCACACATAACGCGAGAAAGTGCGAGAAGAGCCAATTGTGCACCTAATTTCCTTTATACCACTTATATATCGAATGGCACTCGGCGAAACTCATAACCTATATGACAGAGGCAGCCACACTCAGATATATCAGTGGTGAGTCCTCAAACTCCCCAACATAACTTGGTATCCATTCAAATAATACCTGTTTTCCTTAATACAGCGTAGCAATACAAATGAATCAATGTCTTTTCGGATATATTTCTGAAATATTTAATTTTATTCTATTTGACCTCAAGCTTCACGTGTGTCTTTGATATAATGGTTTAACGTCCTACTAAAGATTACACCATTTATATAAAAAGCTTACCAGCCCATTGAGTGAGAGGCATTAGCCCAGCAACCACTAGCGACACACAAACACAGCACAGGCCAATCACAGGACATAATACAAAGATATCACAAACAAATTTACACCAAGTTGCCCCTTACCTCTACTATAAACGACAACTCGAATGTCGTTATATAGTGTGTTGATTTGTAATATACAGGAGGAGCTTCAAATGGCTCATTCCTCCGCTGTTAACACATTTACAAAGCGGAGTTTCTTTACAATGGTTTTAAAATAAACAGCACTATTGAATCACCATGTATCCATGTGTATCTTTAGTTGCGGCTGTAAGTGCTTTGTGAAACTCATCAGTGGGAATAATGTTATAATGTTCCATGTATTATACAAACACAGGTTGGTTCTGGAGCCAATCAGCAAAGGTTAAATAAATCATTTTATACGGGTCATTTTCAGAACAGATCACAGAATTACCATAAAATACTCTATGGCTTTAGAAATAGGTTCATCCAGATATCAGCGACAAGAAAATATGGGTTGTCAGCGGTGACCTACCTGCATTAAGCGACGGGGCTGATATTTTATGGCCTTTATCAGCTTGCAAATAAATAATGAACTGGCATCAAACAATGGAAATAGATGGTAAATAGAGCTATACGCCATTGCTGTTTTGCAAGTAAAGATATTATTTCTTTGGAGAATAAAATAACAATAATTGCAGTGTAGGATGAGGATTTTTAAGATTAGGTCTAAAATTTGTATTTTGTAGCAACATGCTAATTGGAACACTTTGCTGAACATATTCAACACGTGTTGGGGCTTAACGTCGGACTAAAGGCTATATCACTCACATGGGGAATTGTCGTCCAGATGAGAGAACTAAATCCCCCTCGACGCCGTTTGCAACAAACAAAGACAAAACGAGAAACATACAGGACAACTACAGAACGCAATACAAATACACCACAAACAGATCGGATCCTATTTGAATCGGATATCACCAGGGCAACAGTAATTTCCCTCCAGCCACCCGCCGTGAATATTAAGCGATCAGTTAGACCAGGTGAGTAATGTGTACCTTATAACCGGCTTAAATGTCTTGATTCTGTTACTAGTATGAACCTGACAGTGTACAACATGGACTTTGGGTAACACACATACATAGAAATAATACGAATAGCTTACCTGTATATTATGCAGATACTGTTTGAAATGCAGATAAAACTTCAATCAACCATGTCGAATCGATAAAAGCCCTAAGCTGATTGATATAGTTCGCTCATTACCATCTGATAAAAATCATAGATAGCACAGTAAAATCTTCAGTTCCAGTTGATGGTTAAAGTATCTTCCTTCGAGCGAATCAATGAGTCTGTAAAACGGTCTTCAGTTAAGTTGAATATCTGGTTGATTATTAAGCAGTTAGCTCACTGACTGAATGTCAAGCAGCGCTGTCACGAAAATCAGAGCCCCTTATCATGTGGATTGTATATTAAAGCGATTTGATGGACGTTCGCTTAGATTCTAATAACGTTTGAATTGAAGCAATTGCCTGCTCCTAAAACTGTTTTTGTCTATATTTGATAGCGCGTTGACTATTGGCGATTGATAATAAAAGCGTTTTCACTATGACATTACGGAAGCTATTTCCCAATACCCAGCAGTGCCTCGACTATTCACCTATGTTAATGGAGGCTTGAACTGTCTGCTTAGACTCTGGAGTTGATCGGGCTTTTTGAAGGCAAACGCTCCTCCTCATCGATCTTTGGTACAAATGTTTGGTCGAATCAGTTCTAACCCAATCATTCACGTTTCATTGACAGCAATCTATTTACTATTCTAAGAGAAGTTTTGTTATAATAATATGAGCATGCTGTTTACAGTATACTCCTTACTATATGTGTCTTTACAATAAACATATATTTAACCCTGACAACTTCTGTGGTAAGTTTAATAAGCCGATTTAATAAATTGTCACATTTTCGGACATACTGGTAAAAAAATGCCCTGTGTGTATTCAAGACAGGTGAACAAGCAATGTAGATTGATGGAGTTCCGTTTACATGCTAAGAATAAAGTTACATCATATTCATTACAATTCTCCTTCACATAACATTTTGAGTACGTACCGCAGCAAATTCTATGGCAGGAAGCCGATAGCCTCTGATTTGTTCTGGACTCAAAAACCACTGAGGATTACACCAGTTAAGCAAAACTAGTTCATAATAAAAATCAAAACAAAGAGTAAAACGTGTTGTCGGGATAATTGATGTTGTAACCAAACAGTATCTTTAGTGAATCGTTTATTGGATTTAAAATGCTATAAACTGTCGAGATTAATAACGCAAGAGACACCAAGATCCATAGTAGGACAAATATTGATTATACATCGATTTATTTTGAAAGGGTTATTACATTTTTAATAATACATTTATCGGGAGTTGACACTGTAATTATTATTTCATTCATATGCGGGCTTGTCAAACCAGTAGATGGTTGCGCCTACTAAAAGTCATACTTAGTAGTATCGGTTGGTACAGTATCTTAGTGGCTACTACAAACAGTTCAGAAAGTTCTACACTTTCGCTTATTACTGGAGAAACAGTTATTCTCTACGGATTGGGCCAACTCGGTCGACCAATTTTACATCTGCCCACACAGAAAGCAATTTGTACAATACAACTTTTCAACGTCTTATTCTGTAAATTTATTTTTATCACAGCCGAAAATCAGCACACAAAAAAATGAAAATCAATATAGCATCAAACTCACAGCAACCAATCAAACAAGGTAATCGGAATACTCATTTATTCCTGATGGTCTTATTAAGTTTAGAAGCTATGCTAATTATTAAATTCTTCAGTTGTTTCGATAGTTGAAGTACAATTAAACATTGAATGATTACTCCCATTACGTTATAAAATGTTAATTATCTCTTTCCACGTGGCTTTAATATCGTGGTTTTCTTCTTTTATTAAGTGTATTTTCAGAATAAACTGTTCAAGATCGCTTCATTAAACTAGTCATTTTTATTCTATAAAGCCTCTCCTGTTTGCTAGAAGGGAATCGTTTAATCTACTTTAATATTCCAGTCTGTTCTTCTAAATAAATGGATACAAGTAATGATGTTATCTATGGCATACGAATTTTCGCCGAAGGGGAGGTTAATGTAACTATCGGGAACACCTCATCATATACCCGAGTTAATCTGGAAGAAGTTATAGAGTACAAGCTGCTTGTTCACACAAATTAACAAGTTGCTCCACTCATGATTTTCAATCTTCGGATAAAAGATCTGTATTTGTTCTGATTTTCTGTTACGATATAAACAAGACTATCCAACATTTTTTAAGGAGAGTCCGAAAAAAAGATTAATATAGGGAAATGGTCAGAAATGTAATCCTACAGAAAGCTTGAGACAGTTTTGATATTGATATTTAAGATCCGGATCGAGATCTGGGATGCGTTTTATTGAAGCATTGTAGATTTCCAGGGAGATCTGTAAATTTTTCCTACAAGATAATTTGTGTTGAGGTGTTCAACATCAAGGAGAACACATTAAAAACCATAAGAGTTTGCTGAAAAATCATTTCTTATTGTATATTATTATTATATAGTTTATTATACTTGTTTTCATCAATACAAGACTTTTCATTAACAAG
>JAVFBW010191938.1:0-10264 GCA_034783835.1 Mopalia ciliata
GTGGGACTAAATCGATAGACGAGTGCGTCAGCGCCAAAATCAACCATTGACCCTTGATCAGCTGTTCCACATGTTGCCGGAAGAATGGGGAAGGATTCCACAAAGGAACATCCAACGATTTATTCGTTCCATGCCCAGGCGATGTCGCGCAGTTCTGGCTGCAAGGGGTGGTCGCACAAGGTATTGACTTTGGCTCCACCTGGTGGACAGTTGTGTAGGCAGATGTTCCATACACCAATGTGTCATTGAGCCGAATTTCATATATGTACATTGATGACATTGTGATTTCAGTTCATTTGAATAACATATATGTCAACTCTGAAAATTCTCTTTTGCATTTCTTTTTTTGAAGAGTGTACGATTGTACAATACCGGTATAATATGATAATAGTAATAGTAATGACAATAAATACATCAAACATATTTGAAAACAGGAGTTAATTATTAAATACCAAGTAAAGATTAAGTATTATCTTTCTTTGTAAAAAAAAAAAAACAGTGCAGAAATATTGGAGCAAGAATTTAAATACATTTTTTTTTCTTCAAAAAATAAAATAATCTCTTAAAATAATGTGATTGATGTATATCACAGACTCTACAGTTATGTCGTTGCAGTTTGGAGATGTGGGCGAAGAATATCAAATACTTAAATACAGGACGCCTACACTCCAAAATTTACCAACTTGCCTATGGCTAATAAAATATCAAATTGCCTATTTTATGTTCAATCCATGGAAATAATAATATTTGAACACCGGCCCTCTGGAAGACACCAACAACTCACATGTCGAGTTTCATTTCCCAGGAGTAGTTCTTTTTTTTTTTTACTGCAGGATAAATAAGACACCCTGGAATTTATTATTTGGACAAAATCAGTATCCGAGCTCAAGTAACTTCCGAATATTGAAACTGATGTTTCATAACTTAAACAAAATACCTACGGGACATTGCCTCTGTGCAATTTTAAATTTTGATTTGTAACTCTAAGGGATGCATATTAAGGCCCAACCGTAAAATTATTCTGCAATCAGTTCAATTAACAAAAAGAAAACAATAATTGTAAGAGCCATGTGTGTACCACATACTGAACGATATTTAAAGTAAAAGAAACAAGAAAAAGCCATAAAGTCTGTCAAATTGGCTACAAATCGGCTCTTACATTTTTTATACACTAGTATGTTGGGGATGGAAGTATAATATATGTTGGACAAAAGTTAACCAAAATTTCAAAAGTACAAAAAAAATTGTATTCCATTACTGAATAAAGTTATATCCAACTGATATCCAAATTATGCTGATTCATTTCAGTTACACAATCACAAGTGTGGCAAGAAAAAAGTAACCATATACTTTATTTACGGTCTCTTCTGGACCTTTGGGCTAAAAATAAACCAAATTTTCTTTGTCGTTTGGATAAAATATAGGCTTCAAACCATATGTTGGTGAGAGAAATAATTCGAAATTCTAAATACAAACAGTTTACTTGGAGCGTATAATTTAGTTTCCCAATGATCATGTATTCAAGTCGCAAAAACTTTATTATTTCTGGCGCTTCATTTTTAAACAGACTACATTTTCCAAGGCGTTTTCTAGTTAACTATTCCTTGAAACTTCAAATTTGTATCATTCTAAAGAAAACAATGCGATCTAGTCAACACTGTTTTAGAAGTTCGTTTTTTCTTTTTAATGTTTCTGGTGTCAGATTGATTGATTGATTGATTGGTGTTTAACGCCACATTCAGCAGTATTTCAGCTACGCTGTGGCGTGAACAAATATTCAAACTCATTTATCACAAACAAATTTAAAAAAGACTGCACCCATGGCAGCATACATAAAAAAAAGAAAGAACCAAATCCCGTTTGTTCAGTACCAAGTAAGACTTGACCCATGCAGGACTGATTCATGAACCACTGGGCCTTCTACAGTAATTTGTGGTGGAGCTTAACGATTGGACAGACACCTTGGATTGTTTGATTGGTGTTTCACGCCATGTCGAAGTGTTTCTTACTTATATGAGAACTGTGTATTCCAGCGACAATTGACAGTAGCGTGATAATGTTGGAAATTTCCAGTTCTAAGCAAAAACATCATTGACACTCTCTGAACAAACTGCTTTTATCCAGAGGGCCAGAAACATTGGGGATTCTTTCTAAGTTTAAACGAATCACAGTTCGATTTGGATATTCATCTAGGTCCACAGCTCTGACTGAATGTATTGTTAACTGTATTTGATTGGATTTAATTATTTTCCAGTGACTGCGGGCATGATGTGATTCAAACGTTTATATAACGTTTATGATAGTTCAATCTCTAGTCCAAGAGTTATCGTTCATTGCTCGTACATGCTCCCCTGTGATGGGCCCACCAATCAAAAAATGTTGACAGATTCGATACCCATTGTATTGAATTCGTTATTAAGGAACTGTAAAATTGATATTTTACGCGGATATATTTTTGGCTATTCTCGTCTAGAGATGCGACCTTTTTACGTAAAAGATGATGGTCTCTGTACATACGATGACTTTCGAATGCACACATATATATATACGTAACGTTTACATACGTTGTACCAAGATGATATTCTCATTACATACGATGACTTGCGAGTGCACAAATGGGTGGATGTACATTGAACATTTTTTTAAGAGGGATTATATATACGTAACTTTGAATACGTTGTACCATGTTTTGTGATAATACGGGGATTTCCAGATATGACGTTACGACATTTGTCGTCCTTTTGCAAAATAATGTTATCGGTAAGGGATGGCCAATCTACAATTTTTAATCTGGGTGGTATAGGGAATATTGCAAATTAACGGTAAACGTTAATGAAACCATATGAATTTCCTTTCTCCATGGCTTAAAATAAAATTCTTTGCAAAAGTTAAAATTTCCTGAAAACCAACATCCCGCAATGTTAAAGGATAGACAGTCTGCCTTCCCTTGCCATAAAGTGGCAACATCATTTCGCGCAATGGGACGTCACTCTGTTGTCATAACGTCATAACTCAAAACCTCCGTATTGGATACTGGGTCTAAAATAGTCATGTATGACTGGTCAGTAATTTGGAGCACACATCTGATACCTTTACATTAAGGACTCATGACAAAGCACCGCTATCAAGTTCGTCTGACTAGACACAAAGAGAGCGTATAATGATTACTCTTTGGTAACATTAACCAGTCATTGCCAAGGGCGGTTTTTGTATTACCGAGAAGTCCTTAAATATTTTACAATTATCTGACTCTGATTTGTTATTCCATATGATCTTATGAAACAGAATACTGCTTCAAATGTGACCAATGGAAAAACACAATAATGCGAGAAGAAAAACACGTGCAGCTTCGCGATGCTGCGCCATTTTCTAATAAAATCGACCAATGAATGTGGTCTCCTACCCCGGGAATATTTGAGTTTATCAATAAAGGAGTTGATAATTATTAAAGTATATCATTAACAGATTAACACTAATTGTTTGTCTAGACTTTCCTAGCACAGCTGTTATATTCGTGATACAACTACGATGTATTTGTTAAAACACGTGGATTCAGCTTCTCTAAATATATGTTTAATTCAGAAAACTTATCTTAATTTGGTATCGGATCCTAGTATCCCAATTCAAATGTAAATATTGCTTTGATTTGGTTGCATTTTACTCCGTAATTTGTAAGACATCATCTTTCGCCTGTGTGTTAACAAAGAGGTTTTTACTAGTTGAACTGCAGACTTGAAAACAATAAAATACAGAAAAGAAACGATTGTTTGTTTGATTGGGGCTTAACGTCATACTCAAATGACTTATATGACGACGTGCCAGCCCAATGGGCGAAGAAAACCACCCTCGACACACTGGCAAAAAACAAAGACAAGACGGGACAAATACAGGACGACAACAGCAGGACACAAAACAGACACCACAAACCGATCGGCTTTCTGTTCCCCTTTAGCTTTGAGAGCACCAGGGCAACACGAAGCTCCCTCCAACCGCCCGCGACAGGAAACGAAGTGGGGACGGGATACTTGGGGGTAATGTTGATTTTAACTTGAGAAATATATGTTTTCTCTAGTGGTCTGCTGGGTAGGTATATCTTAAACAGACAATTTAATTTTATCATATCTGTCTCTTGTTTTCAGCAATTGAGATGGAATGGTATAGTTTGAACTCATTGAAAATAAGTCTATGTATCATCCATAGCTAGGATAGAAAACATATAAACATACAAACATCAGGCTATGTCTGTTTATGAGGTGTATGTTTTGTTCAATATCGCCACATTTTCTCCAGTTAAATAGCATCACCTGTCTCTATCGATAAATGCAGTTCCGAACCAAATAAATCTCGGCTTTATCAACTTGTCTGATTCCCAGCAGCTTTCCCTCTCCTACTTCTGGAGGTAATATTACTAACCAAACAACACGATAGAAAAACAAGTGCAAAAAACAGTTTCTTGTGGCGATTGTATTTCCAACAACACTTGATGTTTACAGAGGAAGCAGAGGGAGTATTCTGCAGGGCCATGGCCCACCCGCTCCCTTCACGGGGCACTTCGTTTTGTTGAAATAATTTTTATACTTCGTTTTGTTGAAATAAAAACTAATCTATTTGTGCAAACACGGTGATAGCGCGGTGGGTTTGTTTTCATTTCCATGTCGTAGCAATGCAACGACGAACGAGTGATTGACAAATATTACTTTGGAAACGCTATAAAACGTAACTCTATAGGACTGAATAGATACCAGTGAGACGAAAGAGCTTTCTACAGTTGACAATTTTTACACGAACAAATGTGTAAACAGTCCGATTTAAATGTATGTTTACCATAGGTACAGAGCGATTCAGCAAACAGATATAAAAACATATTAACTTCATATATTTTACAAGAATACGGACAGAGAAGCTGATAAAACTATAAAATTGACACATTTTTAAGGAGAGAATTTCAATGAGGGTAAAGTCAGGCACAACCAATTGTTTAGGCAGTGCTAGTTGTCTTGCCATAGCAAACTCGATAATATCTCTTCTTTTGTTGAAAATATATATTTAAATAAAAGTAGGATTGCGCTTTATATGCTTTGCCATGCCGCCTTGGTTTATTGATTTGTTATGCCATGCCGCCTTGGTTTATTGATTTGTTATGCCATGCCGTCTTTGTTTATTGGCTTTGTTATGCCATGCTGATTATAATATCATATGATATGATTGCCAGGTTATATGACAAATGTTAGACATTTGTATTGTGCATTAATGTAGTTAGTTTTAGAATCGATGTCATTTATTACTCAATCAAATTTGTCAAGCCCAAGTGACTTATTGTGTTTTCCGTAATAATTGAGGAACATTTTAGACCACCCGGTAATTAATGCATTGGTTAATGAACCTCTTATTGTGCAGAGAGTTTTTGTTCATGGTGTGACCCTTGATAAAGTTAATTACAACTTGCACTGGAACAGATTACTGCCGTAGAACCTCTAGATTTGCAAGGTTAATACTTTTCAAAACATCAAGCAGGCGATTGGGAGGGATCGTTTTGTTGCTCTGAGGATCTCTGTGCTAAATGGCAATACGTAGCTGATATCTTTGAGATGTCTTGGTATGGTGCCATTGTCCTGTCTATGCCCTGTCTTGACTTTGTTTGCTGCCATTGTCCTTAAGGGTGATTTTCTTGACTTGACCCATTCGGCTGGCACGCTGTCATGATGAGAGCCTAAAATCAGGAAAAAAAAACACATTCAAACAAACAAATGACAAAACAAGCATGACATTTATATATAGTGGTGATGACAGACATCGTATACATCTCTAATTCCACCAGAGATTCAAACATTGTCATTTACTCCATGCAATAATTTGGCTATTCTTGTCCAGAGATGCACAAGTTATAAACAAAGCTTCGATGAATTATTGAAGTAAAGTCGCTTTTGTTGAGGTTTTAGGGGAGTTGCATAGGACTGTTGTTGACAATATAATATTTATAATATTTATATATAATATTTATATTGTCATTATTATAATAATTATTTATTATTTATTAACATTGAATACAGTTCTTTATTCACTCTATCGGTTAAGTAGATTTAACTGGAGTAGATTAGCAAATTTAGGGCACATGAGTAACAAATGAAGTTCGTCCTCACTGGTAAATGTTTAGCTCATTGTACCGACACGTCCTGTTTTAGTTGTTTCCGTAATATAAATTTGTTTATATCGGTAACGTTTGTCTTGAAGCTACATAATAATGACAATTAATAAGCTTTTAACAATGTTATCACTTTATTCGAAGAACTCATTATAGACGAGTTTATATAACTAGCTTTGAAGATTACAATGTTTAATTTGCATTGGTTAGCAGATACAAAATCAATTACTGGCGTCTAAGTAAATGTGTTTAGCTTTGAGCCATCTCGAGCATTATCGTGCCCTGTCATAATTAACTCTACGGGGATTCCTTTGAATTTGGAACTCTCAGAACGACAAAAACTTTTACGTAAGACCTTAAATATAGATTCAAGAAATTATATCCATCTTATCTTTGTATATGAACGCAGATTGAAGATCGGAGCAAAGCTAATCAAATAGGCTGATTGAAATAGCTCTGTATATTGACCACATGCATAACTTGACTTAGTTTATAGTCAGAGGCTAAACTACCGTAAATAATTTGGAATCTCTCAGTGGCGGATATATCCAGATTTGACCAAAGTCAATTTGGAGGTAAATAGTATGGTCTTTATGGATCGCTGTATAAAGCCTTTCTGTGCTTATATCGATCCGCTTGCCCAGAAATCCTAGTTTGGCGCTGTATGATAATCTCGACACGACCGCCAAGAGAAAATACTGCTAAACAAACAAAAGGCGGTTCTGTCTTTTTAACACGACCCTCCTTTTGCTTTGTATCGACATGATGAAAAGTCAAAAGGTGCCGCCTGGTCCAGCTGGGAGCTTAAGCCGAGATTAAGGCATGTTAATGGACTTTTGCCTAAGCAACTGGATATACGACATGAACACATCCTTCAAGCTTTGCGAATAAGAAAGGTTAAATGAAGTCTTTGGAGATAGAATAGCAGTTTGTCGTTAGCTAATCCTGGATTTCAGCTTAATATTGCAATGTAAAGTGGTCATATAAATTGAATGCACTTTTCTACGTTGGTAAATACTGTATCAACAAAATAACATTTTCAGCTATTGTCGTTCTTTAAAAATACTTAAAGTATAAAAAATAGATTGATTTCAGAAAAGAATGTATTCTTTGACTGAAATCGGTGAATCCTCGAGTCAATCGTATTCTTGTGAGAGTTTTTATAGTGGACGAGACTATGACAACTCTCGTAGGCTATGCCAGGCCATCGCGCATGAATTTTCGCCAATATTTGGGGCAACCTATGCAACAAACCAACAAATAAAAGAAGTGCAAAACAAAATGGCTTGGGCGTATCTTAGAGTCGGTGTCTCGACGTTGGGAGTAAAATTTGTTTTATTTTAGAATATTTAATTCGTGTTTTAATGGAAGCGCGCAATTTGTTATTGCCGGAAACTGATCTATGGGCGGTTTAATACTTTCCACACACAAAACAAATTCCATGCCTCTTTACAATTCCCAAATGTATTTTAGAAGTGCAGTCTGTTTATATGAACCCAAAACATACGGCACCTGTGAATTATGTTCACAACGCAGAAATTGTAATAAGTTAATTAAAAAATATTCCATTTCATAATGGCGAAGTTCAGGGCGTGGAAATTATATTTAGTTGATTTGGGCACCAAAAATGTCATAATGACGAAGATCGTTGGTCGTCTGAGACGATATAATGTGCAGTACAATCGACATCTTCCAAGGGCTTTTAATAGATACACTGACAAAAGCGATATTAACCCTGACGATACAACATAATCATGGTCGTTCTGAACACCTGTGAAACACTTCTTAGGTTCATTTAGATGTAAATATTCGTATAACTAGATATCAGTAAGTCCTATTTAAAGCCAACTAGAGGCGGTAATTAGTTTTCTTTAAACGTGTTGGTAAGTGAAAAATGCCTTGATGCATCTTTTTGTTATCGTTCCACTTGACGGCAGTCTGAAAGAAGACATGAAGTAGACGTTTGTTGACGAACTTAATGAAAAGTGAAAAGTTCAACACATAAATATAATGTAAAGCAAGCAGCTGCTAGTCACACTTCAGATCAAAACAATCAGTCAGAGACTAACCAAAAATCTTGCGGACTTTATTTCACACGACTTTCTCGGCTTTTGTAACTTGTCCACGGTAATGTACTAGGCACACAGCAAGTAGAAATTCCATATAAATAACCACATATGCTCGAAGGATAATACACCGTGGCTATAATTCATGCGCATGAAACATTGTATTGATAATGTTATGATTTAACACAAGTATGGTTTATTGCTCTAATGCTATGCAGGACAAACAGGCTCTCATACAGGTAAGATAATAGTAAAATAACAATTAGCAAGCATGATTGACAACGGCAAAAAAATATAAAGATAAATGTTTTTCTATACCTTTAAAAAAAATCAGTTTGTAGGGTTATTTATTCTTAATCCGTAACCAATACCTTGCTTGCATTATATTTATCACTTAGTGTACTTACCATGACATTTCCGTTACCTTATCTCGAGATGTCTATAAATTATCCATAGCTCGAGATAAAGATCTATCTCGAACTTATCTTTGGGAGTTTATCTAGTTGTTTGGAATCCCTGTGTTAGTGTGATTATTTTAATCAAACATAAGTATGAAACCAGCCATTACCCAGTCTTAATGGCATTGTGACTTTCACAACTCTCATAGTTCCATATGAATCAATGCGCAAGAAATGTGGGATTTGGTTCATTTCGCGGATTTTGAATGTAAGGATCTACTGACACCTTATGGTTAAAATGAAATCTTTGCCAAACGATCTTTTAACAATCAGTGCAGTCCTGGTTCCAATGCAGTTGAAAATGGGTAATGACTAGTTTCATACTTCTATTTGCTAGACTTCTCGTTTTGTAAATATAAACAAATAAATTATGATCAATAATAATTTCTCGACTAAATGAGGCCCTATGGCTAAGGGCAGTTTATTTGAAGAGTAGCAAAACTGCTTTACTTAGCACTAGAGGAAGGTTAGCTTTCCAACATTAATGAAACGCTACACATCTTGGTTGTGCTTGTGTCAATTATTGTCGGAATTCATCACCGTCATATGAGTGAAATTCTCTTAAGCGCGGCGTAATGTACCAATCAATCGATCAACCAAGCAACCAACCAATCATTCATTCAATCATTCAAACTAAATGAGTAAGATACAATATCATCACATTCAAGTTATATAATTATAATTTCACCTGTCAAATAAAACAGTATCATTGGAATATAAAATAGATTAGCAAAAGTATGTATATATACATGTTTGTATTCTTCAAAACCGATTTTAATTTTAAGTGGGGAACTGCTGGTTAAATTAAATACACTCTGATTCAATTGTGTCCGGATACACAGTTGAATTTGCAAATAAATGTTTTTAATGTATTCGCTTTATTTTCAGTTTTATGCAGGTGTCTTTTTCATTTACTGCATTTTTAAAAGCTCTTACAGGTTCAACACGACTTAATCTGTCACCTGCCCAGTTGAAACATGTTTAAATTGATGTGTTTTAAAATATATAGCGTATCTTGTTATCAACGCAGTCATTTAATTTTATTTAAAAAATGTGGGTTGTTTGTTCAGATGTTTTGGCCCTAGTTTTCAACTCGATTTCGATTTCAAATGTACACATGTTAAAACGGCCTTTGTGCAGGGATGCTAAAATACATGTCAATATTAACATCGATTTGTGTTTTGTATGTAAGTCAGTTGATGCAGGGTGCGTGTTTAATATTATACGTTACTCGGAATGCTATTATTCCCTTGCACCAGATTAATGCTCACAGAGCTCAAGAGGAACATGAAGCCTATCTGTTTGTGTTATCTGTATTGCGTCCTGTCATTGTTGTCTTTGTTTGTTGCCAGTGGTGTCGAGGGTGGTTTCCTTCACCAATTGGGCTGGCACGTCGTCAGATAAGTGAAATATCCTTGGGTACGAATTTAATAAACCCCAATGAAATTTTTAAAAAACCTAGATGAAATTGCTAATAGAGATAGACCTTCAACATGGCGAGAAGTCATCTAAAGGCGGATTACCTGAATTGAAAGGGTCAATAGGGCAACAGGCCACTGGTCAAAAGGTGGACGCGAACTCGTGAGTATAACGCTGAA
>JAVFBW010191949.1:0-10263 GCA_034783835.1 Mopalia ciliata
ACAATATAGGTGAGTTGAATAATTATTAAGTTGTTCTTGTCTACGTTTTAACGACCAACTCAGGTTTTTCATTTATATGAAGACGGAGTGACCAGTTCTTACTCTGTTTTTATATTAAATATGATTAAGAACCTGTAGGAAATTCAGTCATTAATTACTTGTATACAATGTGTGGAAATCCCGACTCAATCAACTGATAGCGCCCGCATACTCACAAATTCAGAGGAATAACAGCAAACGAAAACACTTCGCTTTTTTAACATAGACTGCAACTTTTAAATACATACCCTAGCCTTTCATTTCTTTACAGCGAGTCACATCGTCACACTTACGTAAACATTTCTTCTTAAAAATTTGCACATGTGTAATATGCGTCAATATAAATACATGCATGTATATACAATTTGCAAGTGTACTTAAACAAGCTCAATAATTGGCTTGTGCGGAACACAGCTTGTGCTTTTGGCTTTCAAAGGGTGGTTGTGATGACATGCAAGTTTAATACATGGTTGTAATGACAACAGATACTGAGGGTGTGGAAATGTTACAAATTGGATATGGGGTAGAAACACCAGGTTAATGTACTCTAATAACAACTGTACATAAGCCATAAGTTTGTTGGGGTTGAGAAAGCCTGCCTGGGGTTGAAGTGATCAGTTAATTGTATGCAGTTGGTATAATAAAACCCTGGTCTTTATTTAGTTGGAGTCTGCGTATTTGACTGGCCTTCTTCAGTGATAAGTTTGGTTGTGTTGACAATCTGGCAGACTACCACATGCTGTAGGTGGGTTGTAGGTGGGTCAGAAAAGTCTGCTTTGGAGGCCGTGATCTGTTGATGTTCAGTTTTCTTTGATACGTTTGTCCAGAGGTCGGGAGCTATCTCCAATGTAATGTTGGTCACATGGACAGAAAACAACAGTTTTATGGAGAGGTCTGTTAGCTTGGGGATGTTTGTAAGCTCGGAGGGACTTGACAGTGGTGGTTTTTTTTTTGTGTCTTGCTGCTGGTAAATACACAATCTAGGTTTACCGCTCTAAACATCAAACTGATTTGATAATTTATTGGGGTTGTCTAGAAAACAGAAAACTAAACATCACAGACTAGTTATTTAGAAAAGACAGACCTAGAAAAACACAGATGACATATTTAGACCCAGAAATCACAGAACCTCAATTTTAACGCAGCTTCAAGCTACTAGAATACACTATGGCTAAAAACATTGTCCAGTATTTACAAAGAACAAACTTTTTTTCGATGGTCTGCTTTCTAGATCTAGAAAACACACATCATAGCTTTTAACATGGGTCTGTGTTTATTAGATCTAGAGAACAGAGAGCCATATTGTTCTGGTAGTAAAAACTTGATACAAAACATTTCAAACATACAGTAAGCATTACAAAAAAGTAAACAATCCATATTAGGAAATGTGTCCTTTTAAACGGCCTATATCGTATAGCGGGACGGAGTTGTAAAACGCCATGTAACGAAATTGGTGTTCGTCATATGCTTTGACAAGCATTGCTTCACGTATATACCAGGATTGTCAAAATGCTCACAAATTTATGGAGGTAATGGTATCGAGTCAGCGTCTAAGTGTCGAAGGGAATCATTATAAACAAACACACGTTTTGGCGAGGGTCTATGTTTTCTAGATCGTGTGAACACATGAGTTTTATCAAAATCTTTCATTTACTTTGAGTTGTACAAATACTTCTTTGAGATGATCTCATTCTGTTCATATGGCGTGGGGGATAACGAAGTGTTAAACACGTGACTGTGGACATATAAGCCATGATATGGAAAGATCATGGATCTTTTTTAAGAAAACCGATGTTTGTCCTCTCTGATCCCATTTTATATATTTTATAAGAAAATATTTTATATTCATATTTCTGATAATATTTGTGTAAAAGTTAACAGAAAACAACTCCGATTTTTGGGAATGTAGGAGAAATATATACCCTTGCAGTAAAACACATACATTCATTCCGCGGTAAATAAGCCCTTCGCAGATATCTGCTATAAGTTTTGATTTTGTTGATTCTAATGATTTCGAATTGAACACGAATGGGAATAAGCATGCTGTATTAGTTGGTTTGCCGCTATTTGTTCTAAATTTTACGTTCGTAAATATCCATTCTACCAGATCCGCTAATGCTTAGCCGTTAACTCAATTAGCGACTGAAAAACCTAGCATTATAGGTGACAAACCACCAAATACATCATGGTTAATCTGAAGGCTTATTAACAAAGACGGACCGGAGTAAAACGGTGCTTGAACTGTTTTGCACCACAGCAAAGTATGCATACTTGTTTTCAAAAGCATAAATTATTATATTTCCTTAAAATGTACAACTAAATCAAGTAATTAGTGTTTGTGATTACTTTTACAGTTGATGGTAATCTGACTTTAGCTGAGCTCAAAGAAAGAGGAAGTCTGGGGACCGGATTATATGGTGCCAAATTTTGGATCAGCTGGCGGGTGAGTAAACGTCTATATGATTGACAGTTTGGTATTTAACCCAGGTTTGTTACGCTATAATTCTAATAATTTAGGACACTGTAATGTGTGTTCTTTTTAAAATCCAAGGTAACGACACCGAGACTTAAGTAAGTTGCAGTGTGAGTTTGCCCAAAGGCTGTCATTTTGAAAGCAATTCTAAAATCATACGGTTGAATATGTTACCCTGTGCAGGGTAGCAGCTCTTGACCAAATAAATGAAGAACAAAAATATTTCATAAAATGACCACAAGACGTGATTTTTATTATGTGTGATCCATATCGGATCTACTGGACAACTGGAAGCCAAATGTAGCTACATTGTGATCAAGACACCGTTCGGAATTACCCCCGATTACCGCACTAGTTTTGCGTTTTGGTGATAAATTGTGCAATTGCTTTTCAAATAGAATCTTCCCGTAAAACTACCGGAAAGAATATGTTATATCCCACTTTTTAGCAAGTATTTGGTAACAGTTATTTTATCTTTATAATGCATCAGAGGATCAAAAAGACAATAGGCTAAAACTAAAATCTCTGTAAGCGTTGCGTGACTATTGACAGAGAGAATGCCCTTGTGTAACTAACAAGGTCAGGGCTAGAACGGCCTATCCGTCATGTAAGATATACGTGAATTGTTAGTTCTGGGTTAGGGTTAATACTAAACCTAACCCTAAAACTAACCCTCATGCTAACTCTCAAGGACAACACGAAATCTAATTAACCCTAAACTAAACCTAAACCTTACACTAACCCCAATCCTAAATCTGACCGGAAATTTACGTCATATTTTACAGACGGACTGACCGTTAGAACACATACTGGTCTTTTCCTCTTAGACGTCGTCACGCGAAAGTAGTCAGCTGACAGAGCAAACAGCAAGTATGTATTATCTACTGCCATGCTTTGGTATTAAACTGCCATATCGGAAAGAGACAGTCGCGATCTTCGCAGGTTGCCTTGATCTGCCGATACATTTAAGTTAATTAGTATTGGTCTTCAGCACAGTGATTGAAACATTTAGTTTCCGTGACTTTATGGCTTGTGCGTTTTTCAGTAACACTTTCAACAATTTTAAGTTGATGAAAATTTGTTGAAGATATAAAGAGTTCTTGTTTTTCGTGCAAACAAACGAAGCCCCGGAGAACTCTCTACACGTACAGTATGTAGGTTCTGCTAACCTGAACATGCTAGGGATGGATTGGTTTTAACACTCACTCTCTCTAAATCAATCGTTCACAGTCTTTGTGATAACGGTTCTCTTTTTTCCTCAGAACTTTCGTGGGTTAACAATGGATAAAAGCTATTTTTAACTGGGCAGTTCGCCGTTTTTCGAGTTCGTCGCAAAGACTTTTGTTACATGGGCCATGCTTTGGAAGCGCTTAACTCCCCTTGTTTGAGGGGTCTCAGCAACGCGCATGCGTAACGGCGATTTATATGTTTGAGATAACTCTATAAACTGTATTCCGAGCACGCAGTATATAGATATGGTTTCTGAAACAGCTACTCAATATACCATATAATGCCTCTGTAAAGAGGACAAGCAAACACTATTTACAGAGGCACTATACAGTACATAGATTCTGTAAAGAGTTTTTTCTTGCTTTTGCCATCTACCTCTGAAGATGAAAAATGAAGGAATAGTGAGTCACATTTGCCATGCACTGAAGGTAACAAAATGGTATTTCAAGAAAACAAACCCTAAACAAGAACTGCTTCATTATGCATGTGCTTTGCCGTTAAGTGGAGCAAGTTTGTGTTACAATATAATGCCTATGTAAAGAGTTTTTTTTTTGCTTTTGTCATCTACCTCTGAAGATGAACGTAGTCACGCTTGGAAGCTAAGGAATTAAAAATGTATAGAATAGCAGTCGCTATCTTGTTTGTTTTATATCTAGTGAAACCCCTCCACACATGTAAATTTGGTTAAAATAATACTTTCTTTATGGTGTATTTGTTATCAGTTTTGTTTTTGTCTATTGTTTTTAGTGTTTTACTTTCTAAAATACATGTATATAATTTCATACATTGAAAGTGTGTCTGTACTTATGTTTCATCTTGCTATTTTTTTATTTATTTTGTTTCTTGCCAACTTTTGAGTTTCTTACTGTGTTTGTTTTTATTGATTAATTTATCTGTTCATTTATTTCTTTATTTTTTATTTCTATATTTATTGGATTATATATTTATTTATGTTTCTACACGTCCTTATTTATATATTTTTTTTATTTATACATTTATTTATCGATTTATTTGTTACTGTTGTTTTGTTGTTTTTTAAAAAAGTTTTTCAGCGAATGGTTGCCAGATATATATCTGTAAGCAATCAGTAGATTAGTGTTTAGCGTCCTACATAGTAATTCTCCTTTTATGTGGTTTTTAGTGTGGCTGACAGATGTACTATTAGTGGAATATTCCTGAGGACGGTCTTAAACACCAAAATAGTTATCCATCTATAAATCATATTTCAGGGTACATCTCTATACGTTAATAATGCTAAATCAGTGTCAAGCATCGTGGCATCAAATGGACAAATACACGAAATCGATGCTGTTATATATCCACTAGGACTGGCAGGAACATTGAAGACAGAGATTGATTTTGAACCCAAGTATAGGTAGGAGTTATAGTTTCATAAACTGTACGTGTATTTATATGTAGACAATGGAAAAAAATGGTAAATTAACACCATCAATATACAGTTATGCACTGTTAATTTAAGGCAATAAGGTTAAAGATGACAGTGAGTTTTCGTGTAAAAATTTAACACCATTTTGTTATGTAATTTTACATACAAAGCTGTGTCTTATTGAAATGTAATTCTACAGCAACTTTACAGCATTGTAAATTTACAACGAAAAAACCCTGAATACAGTTTTAATTGGTGTAAACTATTAGCAATGAAAACTGCTGTAGTGTAATATATCTAGTAGTGCTGTAGACATACAAACATTTTTGACAGTGCATGCTTCAATCTGTGGAGCGGCAACATACTAGTGCAATAGCAAAAAACGGAATCAGGCGTATTCAAGTTTTTAGTAAAAAAAGTCATTCTTAGAGGGACAGTCGGACATATAAATATTATGGCAATCAAATTGTTAAACGTACAAGTATTTTTAATCTTGTAAGGTAGCAAAACTTGACTTTTTATGCATACAACATTGATAAATGGAGGTTTAATTTCATTCAGGCGTATGAATATTGAAGGATAACACAGTCCTGTTCTGACATTTGCGAAATTACAGCGGATCGTGGAATTAGATACGGATTTTAACTTTATATTTGATATAAATAATAAATAGAATCTTGCAGTTATCTCTTTCAACCATACACTAGAGCAATATTTATTCAAACTTCATTGTGTTGTAGCCTCTATATAGTATAACAATGGCGGGAAAGTAGGGCCCTTAAGGATTGTAATATCCCTAGAATTATAGAAATTAGCAGACAGTTATTTTTCTCTGACTGATTTTAAAATATGCGCTAAAGAGTAAAATACTTAACACAATGTATCTAAGAGAATAGGAAAAGGGTTGGACCTTAAACCGATCATTGTAGGACGCAGCATCTGATCAACAGACCACCGTCCATCCAAGTGTTAGATAAAACCAATTTAACTTTTAAGGACGTTTTCTAATTCCAGTGGGTTAAAATCCCTTATCGCAGTCGCTACAGAAGCCGGCGATGTTCTGGATAACGCCACAGCCAAGCTCACAGTGTTCTCTCCAAACACTGAAGTCATTGGTGATGCTATAAAAGCGATGAATTCCTCTCAACTATTGCCGGTAAGTTTAGAGATCCTACCGTAGCAGAGACTTTCCACAACTGCCGATCTGAAGTGAAGCACAGGTTAATCTATACATATTTGTAAAATGGCCCAAAAGAAAGTATTGAGAGAATATCAAACTATGACATATGAATTTTATATTTAACATTTAAACAAGTTAAGATCTATGGTCAAATCTAAACGATTCCTTTACAAGCGAGGACAAACCTAAGAAGTTTTCGTAACGTTATTGTAGCAAGGAGAAAGGAGATTTTATGAGACTTATTAGGTTCTTATGAGTTTTACTTTCGTTCTAATAAAGTTATTTTGTTTATAATGAAACAAGGATGTTTTCTTTATATGTTCTCATACTAATGAACAAAGAGTCTTCGTTACTCTCTGGGACCGATTGCAGAAGCGTTATTTAATGTCATCATTTATAAGTTGACGTTCCAATGTTCCAATAATGAGTTTTCTTCACGTTGTAACAATAATTAATTAGTTTTTTTACGCTCTAATTAGAAGGCGATTCTGTTACGTTGTACTTATTGGGAGTTTTTTTTACGTTTTAACTTTTCTGATTTTGTCTTACATTCTAATGATGAGGAGCCTTTCTCACGATTTAGTAACAAGGAATATTGCTTTCTTTCTAATAATTATGAGCTTTTTTGCGTTCTTGGACCAGTTACTGTACATCGCTACTGTAGTACAGGGGACTTAGAAAGTTCTATATGAACTTGAGAACAAATTCAATGAACACTCTGAAGCTTGCATTGTAGCTTCCTCCCGACAAGGTTGTGATTGCATTACACCAAATTCAGTAAAACGAAATGGACGCCATTGCATTTTTTTTTTTTTACAATATCGCAGTTTTTTTCAAACTAAGCCTTTACCGAAGGACCTGTTTGTTAGCCAGATAGTTTATTGTAATGCGTGATTGTGTGGCGTCAAACCGTATTAAATTCTATCCACTTAACTTGGTGTTACCGATAAAATGTCGCATGAGCAACCAAAGTCGGATATTAAAGCGGTTTTCTTACGTTTTGATAATATGGAGTGTTCAATTAGGCTCTTACGATAAGGTCTAGCGTTCTAATAATTTGTGTATACGTTCTAAGAATAGACAACTTCTCTAGCGTTCTAATAATGTGTTTTTACGCTCTAACAATAAGCAACTTTTCTAGCGTTCTAATAATGTGTTTTTATGTTCTAAAAATAGGCAACATTTCTAGAGTTCCAACAATGTGTTTTTATGTTCTAACAATAGGCAACTTCTGTAGCTTTCTAATAATGTGTTTTTACCTTCGAAAAATAGGCAACTTCTTTAGCGTTCTAGAATTATGTTTTTGTGTTCTAACAATAGGCAACTTTTTTAGCGTTCTAATAATGTGTTTTTATGTTCCAACAATAGGCAATTTTGCTAGCCTTCTAATAATATGTTTTTATATTAGAACAATATTCTATATTACATTAGAACGCTAGAAACATTATCTATTGTTAGAGCGTTCTAATGTGCTTAGTGTTCTAAGAGTGGGCAACTTTTCTAGCATTATAATAATAAGTTTTGCGTTTTAACAAAAGGCAGCTTTGCTAGCGTTCTAACAATAGGCAACTTCTCTAGCGTTCTAATAATGTGTTTTTATGTTCTAACAACAGGCAACGTTTCTAGCGTTCTAATAATGTGTTTTTACGTTCTAAAAATAGGCAACCTTTCTATCGTTCTAATAATGTGTTTGTTTGTTTGTTTGTCTGTTTGTTTGATTGGTGTTTAATGTCATACTGAAGGGTATTTCACTTATATGACGACGGATTGTCCACTTCACACTGTAGACAGCCTTATTACGGTGGAAAACCGGGTGGAAACCTCATAAAAACCACCCCAGAGATTGCCCGAGCCACAACATGTGACTAGCTCATATAACAGATGGTCGAAAGGCGGACTCGAACAGTGAACGGTAAAGCGAAGCATATTCAGTTCAGGAAGCACACTCGCTACCACTGAGCCACGGCCGCGGGCCCTCTAATAATGTGTTGTTACGTTTTGGCAATGGGCAACTTTTCTAGCGTTCTAATAATGTGTTTTCACGTTCTTACAAAAGGCAACTTCTCTAGCGTTCCAATGTGTTTTAACCTTCTAACAATAGGCAACTTTCCTAGCGTTTTAATAATGTGTTTTAACGCTCTAACAATAAGCAACATTTCTAGCCTTGTAATAATGTGTTTTCACGCTCTAACAATAGGTAACTTTTCTAGCTTTCTAATAGTATGTGTTTATGCTGTAACAATGGGCAACTTCTCTATCGCTCTAATTATGTGTTTTTACCTTCTAACATTAGGCAACTTCTCTAGAGTTCGAAGGAACTGTTAGCTAGCTAATTAATGTAACGACGTTAAGCCATGTCAAAGTTATATCGACTTAACCTGGTGTTACCGATAAAATGTCGCAGGACCAACCAAAATCAGATATTAAGGTGGTTTTCTTACGTTTTGATAATATAGAGTGTTCATTAGGCTCTTATAATAAGGGTTAGTGTTCTAATAATGTGTTTTTACGCTTTAACAAAAAGCAACTCTTCTAGAGTTCCAACAATGTGTTTTTACGCTCTAACAATAGGCAATTTCTGTAGCGTTTTAGTAATGTGTTTGTTACGTTCTTACAATAGGCAACTTTTCTAGCGTTCTAATGTGTTTTAATGTTCTAAGAGTAGGCAACTTTCTAGCATTATAATAATGTGTTTTACGTTTTAACAAAAAGCAGCTTGTCTAGCATTATAATAATGTGTTTTTACATTCTAACAATAGGCAACTTCTCTAGCGTTCTAATAATGTGTTTTTAAGTTCTAACAATAGGCAACTTTTCTAGCGAACTAATAATGTGTTTGTTTGTTTGATTGGTGTTTAACGTCGTACTCCAGGGTATTTTATTTATAGCACGACGGATTGTCCACTTCACACTGTGCACAGCCTTATTACGGTGAAAAACCAGGTGGAAACCTCATAAAACCACCCCAGAGATTGCCCGAGCCACAGCATGTGACTCGCTCATATACCTGATCATCGAAAGGCGGACTTGAACCCGTGAACGGTAATTGGAAGCAAGTTCAGTTCAAGAAGCCCACTCACTGAGCCATGGCTGTGGGCCCTCTAATAATGTGTCGTTACGTTCTTGCAATGGGCAACTTTCCTAGCATTCTAATAATGTGTTTTTACATTCTAACAAAAGGCAACTTCTCTAGCGTTCCAATGTGTTTTTACGTTCTAACAATAGGCAACTTTCCTTGCGTTTTAATAATATCTTTTTACACTCTAACAATAGGAAACTTTTTTAGCGCTGTAATAATGGGTTTTCACGCTCTTAAAATAGGTAAATTTTCTAGCTGTTTAATAATATGTTTTTATGCTCTAACAACAGGCAACTTTTCTAGCGTTCTCCAAATGTGTTTTTACGTTCTAACAAAAGGCAACTTCTCTAGCGTTCTAATAATGTGTTTTCATGTTCGAACAGTAGTCAGCTTTTCTAGCGTTCTAATGATGTGTTTTATGTTCTAACAATAGGCAATTCTTCTAGCGTTCTAATAATGTGTTTTTACGTTCTTACAATAGGCAACTTCTCTAGCGTTGCAATAATATGTTTTTACGTTCTAACAATAGGCTACTTCTTTGGCATTCTAATAATGTGTTTTTAAGTTCTAACAATAGGCAACTTCTCTAGCGTTCTAATAATGTGTTTTATGTTCTAACAATAGGCATTTTTTCTAGCGTTCTAATAATGTGTTTTCACATTCTTACAATAGGCAACTTCTCTAGCGTTCTAATAATGTGTTTTTACGTTCTAACAATAGGCAACTTTTCTAGCGTTCTAATAATGTGTTTGTTTGTTTGATTGGTGTTTAACATCGTACTCCAGGGTATTTTATTTATAGCACGACGGATTGTCCACTTCACACTGTACACAGCCTTATTACGGTGAAAAACCAGGTGGAAACCTCATAAAAAC